>PVIH01007266.1:0-12741 GCA_004025045.1 Sigmodon hispidus | reverse complement strand
AGACTTAGTTGAGACATTCTTCCAACTCATATTGGACTGTGAATATATTGGGGGGACTGTCCTGATTATTTATTAATGTAGGAGAACCCAGTTCACTGTGCATGACATTATTTCCTAATAATTGGTACTGGGCTATGAAAAACACAAAAAAACAAACAAACAAACAAAAGTATAAACCTGAGAACAAACCACCAAACAATATTCTCTAGAGTTTTATCTTCAAGTTCCTGTGTGAGTTCCTGCCATGATTTCCCATAGTAATGGACTGAAAATATAATGATCTGGAAGTATAATCCAAACAAACATTCTGATTCCTTAACATGCTTTTGGGCCCAGTGTTTTATTACAGAAACAAAAAGCAATAGGAAACAAAACCTTAAGCTATGTGTTGTATTTAATTTTAAAAATAAAAATTAATCAGAGAAAAATTAGATGTTGTGGCCAAAGGCCCATAGCTCCCTATCCAGTCAGTGAATAAGGAATGGGAATCAAATAGAACTCCAGGTTTATGACCACAGAAAGCCTCCTGGAATTAAGTAAAAAAATAAAAAAGGAGAACATGAGATATTCAAGTGATCATTAAGATGTTTAAGGAAACCAGCCTTGAACTTTTATAGATTTCAGGAGTGCAACATTTGTGATATGTCTTTTGTCTATGTTGATTTCCTTCTCAGGCGAGCTGTGCATGCATGGCTGAAAACAGAACTATTAGAAGTTATGCATTCCCTCTTCCTTATATAACCATATCAAAAATATCATCGATCATTACAGTATCAGGTCATCTGTGAACAACTGCTCTTACTTCTGTTTTTATCTTTAAAAGAGGCTCTCATTGTGCATTCCATGCCCATCCTTGCTATTTGGCTAATGTTAATCTATAACTTTCAGTCACTCTGCCTTATCCTTCTGCCTACTAGAATTCTTGATTATCACTACTGCTGGCCATTCTTTGGGATGGGTAGCAGGGACTGCTCTACCACAAACACATAGATCTGGCTAGAAGATTAATAAATGAGTCTTGAAAGAGATCAAATTAATTTCCCTCAGAAGAAGGGAATGACAAAACCACAAATATCTCTGGTATATAAAAGCAAGAATGAATTCAGTTATTATTCTAATTTATATTTCATACATACTTAAACAAACAAACAAATAAACAAAATACCCACTGAAGTAATCTGAACTTTGTTTCATGGAAAGAAAAATAAAATATCAAAGTATAAATATCAGTTGCAGGTGTGCATATAGAGTTTACAGATCTCAGAATTCTTTCCATTCTATCTCATTGCTCAGGTGTTCCAGGCTGAAAGTTTCAAATTCCAAGCTTAAAGATATTTTTCTTTTAATTTTTGAGTTAGACAAATTTTGTGAATTCCAAGATTTTGAACATCATCTCTGGAGCATGAATTATGCTCATATGAGGATAATAAAAGGCAATGCAGAATAAAAGTACAAAAAATACACTGGAAACATTGAAGAGACTTTGTGGAAATTTAGCCACAGATATATTTCTGGGCCAAAGGCATAAGTTCCTCAATTGGTCATGCCTTCTTCTCTTCAATCTGCAATTTACAAAGGACCTCGGGGTCATTTTAATACTAAAAATAATGCTGCCACCCCTCCACCCTTTGATTTGATAACAATTTGAACATGAGCTTAAACATAATAAAAGAAAGCTAAATCTGGACATATTCACTCACAGACTAAGACATGAATTATTTGTATAAAAATCACCAACGGATGATCATGAAGTTCAGCATGTAAAAGTCTTACAATAGTTTTGAAGCAAATAGTAGGTTTGCTGTGCTGAAATTCCTGGGGAAAAAACACAAACAAGGCTCTTGCTCCATTAGGGAAAGAATGAGAACCCTCTGTGGCTCTCACTAATATTAATATGAAGATTTAACTTAATTCTTAAGGTTCCAAAGAAAATTCAAACTTGAAAACTGAAAGAAATTTTTTTTTTGCATTTTCTTAAAGAGAATATATTTAATTTCTGGTATATATGTGTGCATTTACATATGTGTGTATTTTATTTATGTGTGTGACATATACATGTTTATATGCATGTTGTATATATATGTGTACCAACACAAGTGTGTTAGTATGTGGTATATGCATGTGTATGAACACATTGTATATAAATGCATATATTTGTATGGTATATTTATGCTTATGTACATATCTGGGGTGTATGCATATTTGCTACCATGTGTGTGTGTGTGTGTGTGTGTGTGTGTGTGTGTGTGTGTGTGGTGTGGTGGGTGGGTTGGTGTATTGGGTGTTTGTCTTACCTTTTCAGATCAGAGTCTGGCATCTGATGTTTTTATTTTTGCCTCCCAGTAACTGGACAACAGGCACACAATCGAATCATTACAAGGGATGCAAATATTGATGAGACCTTATACTTGGTTTTAAGAGTAATAATCACCTGTGTAGGGTTTATTTGATATAAACCAAAACAACTCCTCCAAACTCCAAAAACTTAAAATTAGATTTATGTCAAAATTGAAATGTACTTTTTTTGGCACTTAACAGGATATTTAAAAGAAAAGTATAACTGTCAGGAAAGGAAAGTATGAGGAAAATGCTGATAGGCTCTGGGAATTAAACAAAAATAATAAGAATGAGTGAAAGAAGATAAACTCAAAAAGTCCTGAGCACCGGTGTGGGTATATTTAGCCACCAATGCTAAAAAGCTAACTTTTCTCTCCTATGTGTTGCTAACTGGTAGAAAAGTAAACAATCCTAAATCAGCCCCCTTCTGTCCATGGTCATGTAGTAACCATTATAAGAAGGAATCCTTTCAGGAGATGAGATTGTATTTTGATGGGAGTTACTAAGTACTACATTTGCACAAATTATCTTGATGAAAATCTTTGCTGCCTATTTTGGGTTTAAGATGGACCAACACACTCCATTTCTAGTGAGCAAGATGCAATTGCATGGGAGTCTGGCCCAGGATGCACCAGACAGATGTCTGAGTGTACCATATCTGGTAAATCTACAGTCTCTCTAGTTTCTAAACAAATGGCTGTAGAGAATCGTTTATAACCCACAGTTCAAACAGCTTTATCTTTCTCTGTCACGAGAACTTTGACATATTGAGACTGTCTGGAAAGAGGTTGCAAACATGACCATTCATCAATATTGACTAGCAAAACACAAGCTATTGCTATGAAGGAACCAAGATTGCCTTGCCTAATCTTTAGCAAGAAATTCAGCAGGAAAAAGCAAAGTCTAGCAACGTATTTCAAGGGTCAGAACCTAAACTTCTCTTTCTGAGCTTCCAGTCATCAACACAAAGGCCACGATATATTCACTAGGACTGTCCGTGCCCCCTCCCCCCCAAAAAAAAAGCACAGAGAAGAAAACATAGGAAACAAATAGAATAACACATACATGAGGCAGGTAAGGAAAAAGTATTATACTAACTGTCAAATTGCTTCACACAGAAAATCAAACATAGCTTCACAATCTGGCAATGTTTTCTCACTGTATTTAAAGAACATAACCCCACCTCCAAAAATTTAATTTTTTACATTGTTATTTAATAACAATCAGAGTGTATGTCACTGACTAAGAGAGAGCCCTACTGTAGGTCCTCAACAAATATTGCAAGCAGACAGACCAGTCAATACAAAACAATTTTCTGGTATAAAGTGAAATCAAAGCCGTTAATCTACATTAGCTCTGCATCTGCCCTTTGATATTTTTTCTAAACATGCCACTCCTCCACTGATGTCCAAATCGTTTCCATTCCAAAGTGTGATGTGGGGGAATGTCAGCCAATTTAATATTTTAGGAATAGGAAATTATCACAGGTGCTACCAATTAATAATCTGCTTGCCCTCCCTCTCCTGTCCTCAGGGACCTGTCAAAAATCAGTAAAGAGACATTGGAGAGCTCTGCTCAGTTGCAAAGAGAATTAAGCCTACAAAGCTGGCATTCTGAATTTCTCCATCTTCTTTTGAAATTGAGAACACACACAAGATTTGCTTTGAAGTTTAGGGATGCCTGAATATGATCTTATTGATTTCCATAACATGTTTTTGCTCTGCAATGCGGATGTGCATTTTTCAAACATATTAAGCAAGTCTTTGATCTGATTTGTTCCACCAGAACACCCGATGGAGGCTGAAAACCATTTCTATATATGGGTTTGCTGTGCTGTGTTGAAGCCTGCTTTTGCTGAAGAGAGGTTGGAAACAGCCCATCTGAAAGCTCTTTTC
The DNA here is from genome assembly GCA_004025045.1 of Sigmodon hispidus. Taxonomy (NCBI): domain Eukaryota; kingdom Metazoa; phylum Chordata; class Mammalia; order Rodentia; family Cricetidae; genus Sigmodon; species Sigmodon hispidus. The sequence continues at coordinate 8,509 of PVIH01007266.1, read as the reverse complement.
AGCCTTCCTTAGCCTAAACATTTTACTCAGAGGGGTTAAAGGTCACCAACTGTCAAAACAAACCCAAATTATACAGCAGGGGAAGCTAAGCAGAATGGAAACTCCCGAGTTCCCTTACTGAGTTAATCGCTCGGTGGAGTAGGCAGTAAAACTGGCCTTAAAAACCTAACAAGTATATGACTGTGATTTCTACTGAGTTTTACCAATTGTATGGTAACTTTTAAAAGGTAACAACTTAAATATCAATGTAGATACTGAATTACATTTCTCTAGAAAGAGAAGGGGGCAGCCAACCCAAACTTTGCACAGTCAAAGCCACCAGACTGTGAGCTCCAATGACCAGCTGCCTTCAGGAACCTAAAACTTCAAAAGTGTTCCCTTAAAGTTTCCAGTTTAAAATAAAGCAGTTTGGCCTTCAGGGTTGAGGAGAACAGGACATATTTGCATTTGGGCTGCTGACCCCACCATTCTCATGACCTTATAAACTTTCTCACCCTTGGTCCTTATACTGGAATCAGACCCGTAGCACTCACATCTCAGCACAGTGTCCTCTTCTATCCCACTTGTCACGTGACCTTTCTAGCCTTGCCTCCTCACAGCTGTCTGCAGTTCTGAAAGTTCAACATTTCAAGGACCAAATTTATTGCCTCACTAGTCAGATTTCTGTTTAAAAAAGAAAAGAAAATTGCAGTAAAACTCTTCTTTTAAATCATATTTAGCATTATTTTAGGATAAAAATAAAAAATGTAAAGTTTTGTTTTATGATATAACTTTGTGCATTATCTCTTCTTTTCCCCAATGTTTACAGCACCCCACCCACGTTCTATTGAGTAGAGGAAGGAAAGTGCCAAGAAGAGTCCAGAATCCTGAAGTGACACAAGGGAAGAACTATGTGCAGTGTTAGTTACAATGTAAACAAGTCACGTGTTTAGTGGTGGAGGTCTGTGTGTTAGCAGCCATCATGCTGTGTATTTGTGCATAAGTTGGTGTCAATGTGACTTTGTATCCAGAAAATTAGCAGAGAGTACAAAAGTGAGGGGCTTTGATTTTAAGGAAATGAAAGTGTCCAAAAAGGGAAGCTAACCTTTTTGGCAACTGTGTTATATTTCGTGTTGTTATATCCATCTCCATTCAATGTTTGAGCTTCAGTTCAAATTCCAATGACTCCATGCTCCACTCAGATTTATTGTTTTCTACTCAGAGCACATTATACCCCTGTATATCACAAGTTTATTGGAAAGATCATATTTTTAAAAAGTATGTATGCAAAAGTGCTTTAGAAAATGTGGAGAAACAATAACCTTAAATATGAAAATTCATGTGGTTTGGACCCTGGTTTGCGCACCACAGCAGCTTTTGTTCCCCAAAGAAATGAATCACACATTTATATCCTTTAAACTGTTTGGCCCATATCTTATGCACATTACTAGCTAGCTCTTTCATCTTAATTCAATCCATTTTCATTTATCTTTCCACCACGTGGCCCACAGCCCATGGCTCACCTGGATTCCTACATGCTTCTTCTTCGGGGGATGGATGAAGATTGGCTAACTCCACCCTTTCCTACCTGCCTGCCCTCTGATTCTCCACCCACTTCTACGGTGCTGTACATAGGCCAAAACAGTGCTTTATTTACAGCATACAAAGAACATTCCATGACAACTCATTCTAGAAAATTTCTCAAATCTGCAGACAGATTTGAGGTACAAGAGGCCTTCAAAATCCAATTAGATTAGTAAAATAAGCATTGATAACATATTATAGGTAAAACATTATATACATAGAATAAAGAAAGTTTTGAAACATTGAAATGGAGAACGTCAAGTAACATATTAAGGCAGGCCCATCAGAATACCACCTGATTATTCAAAATAATTTATGTCAGGATGGCATGATCAATCCAAATTATTATATCCAATAGAATTATCAATTAATATTAACATCAACCTTTGACCTTCACATACATATGTACACATACATACATGCGTGCATTAACATTTATCAACACATCTACCCACTAAATAAATAACTATGATAACAATAATAATACTTTTACTGCTTAAAAATCATTTTAAATTTCCATATTTTAGACTAAAATTATAAAATTATTTAATATAAAATATGCATCATATGGTAAATAGAATCTTACTAGAAACCATTTCAAATCAAACAACACTCAGGGAACTCAAAACAGTTTTAGCAATGGAAATATTCAGTGGATATCACATTTATCCATTTTTTTGTCTGTGGTTCTAGAAAGTTTATAGGCTGTGTAGTGCTCTGGTAATAAAACTTTTTGTCCAGACAAAACAATTCATCTTCAGGCTAGAGAGATGATATATCCCACTAAATGTTTGCTGAACGGGCATGAGCACCTGATATTAGTTGCCTAACCATGCATAAAGGCCCAACATGATGATGCACACCTGTATGTCACAGCTGGGGAGTACATGCAGTCACATTCTAGGTTATACTTATCAGCTAGATATTCTGAGTCAGTGAGTTCCAGGGTCAGTGGCAGAACCTCTCTCAGGATGTAGAGAGTGATTGGGAGAGATACTTGGTGTTAACTTCTGGCCTCCTTGCATGCATGTACATAAACACAAGTGTGCTTATTCACATACAAACATAAAAATGAATGCTTTCAGGGATAATGTTGTTACAAATGTTGTAATTGTCTTAGAGCAAAAAAATGTTAATGGCATCCTTTTTAGTGTACAAAGAGGACACTAAGAGAGACATCCATGGATCCCCCTGGAAAGGGCAAATAAATAAGATCTGCTGAGCAAATTGGGACCATGGCAGTCAGGGAGTAAGGGGAGGTAGGGAGAGAACATAAGGGAATTGGCTGGTTGAGGGAGGGAAAGAGAGAGAGAGCAAAAAAAGAGATGTAGAGGTAGCCATTTGGAAATTAGGGAGAAACCTGGTGCTAAGGAAATTTCCAGGAATTCACAATGATGATCCCAGCTAAGACTCCAAGCATTAAAGAAGAACTGAACTGGCCTTCCCCTGTAATCAGATGGATGGCCACCCTAACTGTCTGTCATCCTACAACTTCCTTCAACAACTAATGGAAGCAGATGCAGAGATCTTTGACTAAACACTGGGCCAAGCTTCCAGTCCTATGACGAGAAGGAAGAGGGATTATATAAGCAAAGGGGTCAAGATAATGATGGGAAATCCCATAGAAACATCTGACTTGAGATACTAGGAGCTCACTAACTCTGGATTGACAGTTGAGGAACCTGTATGAGACTGAACTAGCCTTCTGAATGTGGATGACAGTTGTGTGTCTCAGGCAGAATGTGGTACCTTTGGCAGTGGGACCAGGATTTATCCCTACTGCATGAACTGGCTTTTTGGAAGTCCACTCCCTATAGAGGAATAACTTTCTCAGCCTTCATGCTGAAAGAGGGGCATGGTTCTGTCTCTGATGTGCCAGCTTTGTTGACTCTCCATGGGAGGCCTTACCATCTTTGAGAAGTGGATGGAAGTGGGGGTAGGAGGAAGCTATGTGTCGGGGGTGGGGGGGTGAGTGTGAGAAGTGGAGGGAGAGGAAACTGTGGTTGGTATGTAAAGTGAAACAAAATTTTTAAAAGGGTCACAGGGAGTTTAATTATGCTCCAGTAAGTAAATGAGCAGCATCAGTGGGCATTTTTGTAAATGGGAAGATCGTAAGAGTGGGCATGAATCTGAGAGGGCTGATAACTAAGTTTGATGGGGTGCATGATGTAAAATCACCAAATAATAAAAATATATAAAAATTAAAATTAAACAAATAAATAAATATTTTAAAAAGATATACTTGTGTGCATGCATGTGTGTGTTTTAAAACATATCCAATTATTTTTTTTTCAGAAAATTAAGGAAATGTTAAATTTCTCTTATGATGTCAAAGCTTTGTTGTATGGTCTTCACATTGCCCTCATTCAAATTTACTCTGTTAAGAGTGTAATTAAGCACAAAGTTTTACTTCTCTTAAAATACAAAGTGAGAGTCTTAATTTATACATACATTTTAGTTGTGTGTGTGTGTGTGTGTGTGTGTGTGTGTGTGTGTGTGTGTGTGTGTAAATCTGGCTTGTCAATTTTCTTATGCTCAAGCAGTTCAAAGAAACTCCAGTTATCTAGTACTGGCTGGATGAATGGATCCCTGTGCTTGGACAAACTAATAGCTCCTTCTATACTATCTCAGCCTTTAGGGTCTTCTTGTAAGGAGAGGATGGGAAACTACTATTTTTAACAGTCTGTTCTAAGTGATGAGCAAATCTGGCACTTGTGAGGATCATCTGCTAAGTACACCAAGGACCATATTCCTGAAGCCTGGCGTGTAGACAATCACTAAAAAGAAGGTACTGCAAAGTACTAGGAAGATCTAAAACAGGGGTGCCAGGGATGACTCTTCATCATTTTTTATCCACTGTTGGCTGCATAAACGGCAAACCCTTCTGCTAAATGGCACTTAGACAACCTCATAAAATCTCAACTTTGTTTTTTTCTCAGATACTCTGTCATTGGCAAGTTCTCCATTCCCACATAGACACTAACAGTGTCACAAACAGTAAGAAATGAAACAGTGCTGAGGATTTTAAAAGCTAAATATCTGTAGCTTTTCTTTCTAGAGTTGTGAAGAACTTGGCATCTGTCTTGATTGATTACTTTTTCATTTTAATGTATTATATTGAAGGTCACAGCCCAGAATGTATATCTTTCACTCAATGACAATTATCCCTTGGATCTCCAAAATTGCCCTAAATTGAGCAATAATCAATCTTCATACTTACAAGCCATTGTCAAAGCAATACCATCTTGATATTATTTTCTAAATTCTGTTTCAACATCAAATTATATTTTCAGTAATAGTGAGCTAGATAATTTAAATGTGGTCATAAATATATATACACATATATAAAGAGATTGGCAGCAAACTGATTATATTTTTGTAGTAAAATGCTTATTAATTCTGTTATATTTATTACTACTGATCCATTAGGCTCATAGTCTATCAAGATTAATATCAAAGTAAAGGATCAAAGTACTGACAGTGTAGTGAGCAGAGAAAGACCAAATCGGAGGAGAGGTAGGGAAAAAAATTAGAAATTAGCACTGGATTTAAGGAGGGCTGGAATGTCACAATGATGAAGCTGACTCTTTACAACTCCAGCAAAGTTGAACACAAGACACAACTGAGAAACCAAGTCAAGTTATGACTGGCAGTGAAAGAAAAGTATAACACATTAAAAAGAATGATAAAACAAAACAAATGTAGATCAGGAAGAGAGAGACTGATTAGCATATACATAGATACAGAAATTCAGAAGCAAAGTGCTTGAATGAATTATCAGGAAAATGAGATAAAAACATGCCTGAAAAACTATACATTAGGAGCCCCATTAGTCTAATGAGAAAAAAAACATAAACAATTGAAAACAAACAAACAACAACAACAAAACAGAAGTACAGTAGAAAGAAGGATATTGCTAGCAAATGGTTCAGATTTTGGAGCACAAAACTGAGTTGTCCTGTGAGCCCAGAGCAAAGGAAGATATTTGATTTACATATGCAAAGTTTTGAGATCAACACTTCTTGGAATGTGTGAAAAATACAGGAGGACCGAAGGCTGTGATGATGATGACACAGTGTGCTGAAACTGAGACAATGAGACTTGCTAGTTCACAGTTCCTGTTAAACTGTAAAAAATTATCCACATTTAAACCATCAATAAGGACCCAGTTTATGGTCAGAAGGACCTACTCACATCCCACTTGGTAATACAGTAGATAATATTTGCAAGGAAGAAAATCAAACATTTACTCATATGTCAATAAATAATTGACCATCTATCACTAAGGACTTAGGATAGCTCCCCTTATCCACAAACAAATCTATTTTAAATAGGACTTTAAGTGTTATGTATGAACAGAAATGTGAATTTATAAAATACATTTATATATATGCAGAAAAGGTGTACGCACACACATACACACAATCACAAAAGATGTGATACCTTTTGGTTCCTACAAAAATGTCAGGTTTAGAAATAATTTATTAAATTCTCTCCTTCCTTCTGAGAGCCATCTCTCTGTGTCCATTTTCTAATTGGAGGAAAAAATAGTATAGTCTTGAATAGTATACTCATTCCCTACTAGCCTTAGACTAGATAAAATCCATCTTATCTAATTGTTATTCTTTCAGTAACTTAAAGATTAATCATGTTCAACTCTCACTCAAGAAGAGAAACTCTCATCTATCAGCCTTTGCTAAAACTAAACTCTTGCCCATTATAGTCTTGAATTCTGATTTGGTTTAAATTTCAGTGGCTATACTATTTTTTTATTCTTTGGTAAGGCACTCAGTATTTTCTTTTTAATTTTAAAGTTTAAAATGCTTCAATGTTTAGAACTTGATAATAGCATGAAAAGTTAAGGTGACCTGACCAGAACTACATTGGTGGACATACTTTGCTTCTTTCTCAGAAATAACTTTGAAACCAAATATTAAACTTAAGAGCATTAAAAACAAATAAGAGACTCTGTAATTCAGAGAGATATGAAGTTTTGATTATCTTCTTGTATTTCTTTTATAAAACTAAAATGAGTATATAGCTTTGCAAAAATAATAAGATCTGTTTATTTAACTTTAGCTACCTTTAGCTGTTTAAAAGAGTTAGTGGTTTATTTAATAACCAAAGGCATATTTATGTTTTTCAATGCAAGATAGTGATGATATTTGTTAAGTTTTTAAAGGAGTATTTATTATGTTCATAGTCTCATGAAACTGAATCTTCTACTATGAATACAGGAGATGATGCTAGGTGAGGAAGATGAAGAACAGCAGAAAGAAAGGTCAGAGTATAAAAGGATCAGGTAGGAAAAAAAAAACATAAGAAAGAAAAGAGTAAGAGGAAAGGAATGGAGGCAGACAAAAAAAAAAAGCAAAGGAAACAGGAAGGGCAGAATAAGAAAAAGACAACAATAATGCAACTTGAACTTCATGAAATCTACTTGAAGAATATGAAGACACACAGAACAGAGACTTATAGAGGATGGTCTGCCTCTGAGAGAAGGAAAGAGTAAGGGACTTGTATGTTATTGCAGGGTTCTTTCTAGGTGAATGGGCAATAATGCCATTCAGAGTGGTTAAATATGTGCTAGAAACCCCAGAGTCACTAGACATTGGAAAGTGAAGACAAAGATAAGAAAGAAAATAGATGGAGAGGCATTATCTTGAATTATGTGCATATGCTTGGCTGAACTGTGTGCACCAGAGAGATATGAAGCAGCAGGACTAAGGACCATAAACACACATTTGATATGAGAAGCTGATAAGAGATGGGATTTAAAGGTTAGAATCTTGAGGAGGGACTTAATGTAAAAGAACAGGCAGTTGCTGGCTTTCTTCTCTTACAGCTGCAGGCACACACAGATGTGAGCCCAGGACATCTAAGTGTGTGGCTTCCAGCATAGGGAGGAACCCAAGGAGCAGAGACAAGAACAGGTGATCACATCCTAACCAATGTAAGAGTCCAGAGACGAACACTCCCCCACCAGAAGGTAGCTAGGGGAGAGGAGGGAATCTCTCCCACGGGCAGTGCAGGGTGCCACTTCCTGGAGCTTGGACAACTGTTGCCAGCCCTGGCAGGAGCCAGGCTGCTCCCACCCAGTGAGGCAGAGACTACAAGTTAAGACTTGGAGGAATTCTGTGACCATTTGTCGCAGAGGCCTTAGAGGAGAAGCATCTGGCTCAAATCTCAAAGATACAGGGTAATAAGGCAGAGCTAGAAGCCAGCTGACTTCTAGTTCCGTCTTCTGCTCTGCGGATGATTTGTCCTTGAGTTATGGAGTCCCAGCACACTCTGGAGCAGGGGCAGATAAACTCTGCAGGTCATCAGACCAGCAGCTCCTGCTGAGGGAAGCTGCACAGCTACCCAACCACACCTCAAACTGAGCAAGTCAACATCTGCAGGGGCCTCTGAAGGACAGAATCAGACCCCGCCCGGAGGTGAGGAGGGGTCACCAGGCCCAAGCGCCTATATCCCAGCCTGGGAGGGAGAGTTGAGCTCCCATAGCTTCCAGTTCGCTCCTGGGACCAAGTGCTGTCTGCAGAGTTCCAGCACACTCTGGAGCACAGGTGGATAAACTCTGCAGGTCACCAGACCCGCAGCTCCTGCTGAGGGAAGCTGCACAGCTACCCACCGCCACCTCAAACTGAGCAAGCCAACATCTGCAGGGGTCTCTGAAGGATAGACTCAGACCCTGACCAGAGGGGTGACAGGAGGCACACAAATCCGAGTGCCACAACTGACCAGGACCCATCTAATCGTGAACCACTGAAGCCATGGGCAAACATCAGTGCAAAAAATAACATAATAATACAAAGGACAACATGGTAACTCCAGAAGAGAGTGGCGATCTTACAAATACAAGACCTGAACTGAGCAATGAACAGGAAACAGAAGGAAGCAACACCAAAAATTCCTTTTTGATGATCATCGAAGCTCTAAAAGAAGA
>PVIH01007265.1:50333-102309 GCA_004025045.1 Sigmodon hispidus | reverse complement strand
AGAGGGCATCAGATCCTTTAGAACTGGAGTTATGGAGAATTGTGAGCTGCCATGTGAATACTGGGAACTGAGCCGGAGTCCTGTGACAGAGCAGCAAGTGCTCTTATCCACTGAGTCATCTCTCCACAGCCTGCATTGCATATCTGCAAACTGTTCAAATTGCTGTTTAGAATTTATCACTTAAGATTGTTGTGCTATCTTAAAAATAATTTTAAATACCTTAGAGTATTACCTGAACATAAATTAGAAAGAATATTTTAATTTATTTTTAGTGATACTTTGGGAATTTTACATCATGCACCCCAATCCTGCTCACTTCCCCATCCCTCCATATCTGCCCCTTACTCTTGTAGTGTCCCCCCGAGGAAAGCTAAAACATAATAAAATAGGATGAAAATAAATAATAATAATAAAAGAACAAAGGAAAATTCTTTGCTCCTCCATCTTTTCCCCTTTCCATCGCCTTTCTCTTAGCGGCATTGGGCACTACTGTGTGTCATGCAGTACTCCCTTTTGTCCAATGAGCTTTACTTGCAATTATTCACTATGAGGTTTTGGTCATGTTCAAGGCTTCTGGCTTTGGTATACCATTAATACTGCCCCACTGACATTCCCCTCTGATATCCTGTTGTTGCCCAAGTCATGGAGATCCTGCAGCTATGGTTCCACAGAACCAGACCCTTCAAGCACTCCAGCTGATCATAGATGGGGTAGATGTTAGGCTGTACCAACTAAAGCGTTTGATGTATGCTTGGGTGGCAGCTGAGTTGGTCAGTTCAGGCTGTTGGGATCATTCCTCTCAGGTGAGGGACAGAGCCAGCTGTCCTGTGAGGCAGGGACAGGTAACTCTGGGCCAGAGCGAGGTGGCAGTAGCTCAGCAGGGCTCTCTTACTTTAGCACATGGTTCAACACATGGTTTGCATGGGCCCCTGTGATGATACTGGAAATGGACATCCAGACAGATCCCAGATGCTGAAGGATCACTGATCCAGATGTGGTCATCAGTAACAGCTTGGGACCAGATGCCACCATGGACTCAGGTGGTAGTGCAGGACTCTCAGAGATCCAGATGGGCCCAGCAGCAATTGATAGCAATAGGAGCCATGGACCTCAACACAGATTCTGGCTGCAGCAAGGACACAGACCTAGAAATGGCCCCCAGCCACAGCTCAGCCCAGGCATCATTATGGACCCAGGTATCAGCACAGTCCACTCTGATCTATGTGGCTCTGGTGGCAATATGACCATTAGATACCAACATGGCCTCAAGTGGTAGCCCATACTTCAGGCATCTGCACAGTTTTCAGTGGTAATAGGAACTAGTGACATTGATGCAGTAAGGTCCATTGACCTAGACATGGCCCCTGGCAGCATCTGGGCCCAGTCAATATTATGATCACTGGTGGCAGTACAGGTTACCTAGATCATCACAGCCCAAGCTACAGCATGTCCCTCAGTCTCCAGCATGGTTAGAGCTATGTGGCCCTTTGACACAGGACATGGATATCATCAAAGACCCTGGCTACTGTAAGGCCATGGACTCAGGCATGGTCTTTGGAAGCATCTTGGGTCCATATGCTACCATGGCTCCAGATGGCAGTGTAGGGCATTCAGATCGGCATCACCCAGCTGCAGGGTGGCCCTAGGGTGGGAGCCCTAGGTGGGAACCCAGACCTCGGGCTTCCACACAACCTTTGGTGGTAACAGGCTCCATGGACATCAACACACAGACTCTGGCTGAAGTAACTGCCACAGTCCTAGACATGGTAACTACCTCAGCTCAAGCCTAGATGACTTCATTTCCCTGGGCTGAAGACCAGGCCATTGAAATTAGGGTGGTCCCTGCATGGTATAGCTCTTGGGCACCTACATGGTCAAATGTGGCAGCCTGGACTCCAAGCATTCTCACAGCCCTTGGTGGTAACAGGGGCCATGAACATTAACACAGACCACAGTTGCAGCTGGGCCATGGACCAGGCAGCCATGGCCCTTGGCAGCAGCCCAGGACCAGACCACACCATGTTCTCAGGTGGCAAGTAGCCTACCATATCAGCCTGTTTTTTTATGCCTTTCATCTCGTTGGATCCTCTATAGGACATGACCCTCTCTCTTCCACTTTCTCCCTCAGATACACCACTATATATTTGCTCAGTATAATGGTGTCCAACCATCCGATGCCTCTTCCTGCCTGCCCAGAGCAAGGTGCTCCGAGCGGGTGTGTTTGTGTCTATGTTCATCTCTGGCCACTAGGTCCACTTGGTTTTAACTGATTGTGTGTGTGTGTGTGTGTGTGTGTGTGTGTGTATTTTCTCATAAAAGTTAAATATCCTTTGTTCTTCCTTATTACAGAAGATAAGTATTTTACTCTTTTTTATTGTGTGTGTGTGTGTGTGTGTATGTGTGTGTGTGTGTGTGTGTATGTATATGAGGGGTGAGTCACATGCATATTGAGACCAGAAGTTCATGTCATAAGTCTTCATCAATTGCTTTTTATCTTTGTTGTTTTGAGACGAGGTCTCTTTATATAACCTTAGCTGGCCTGGAATTCCCTACATAGATAAGGCTGGCTTTGAACTCACAGAGATCTGCATGCTTCCTGAGGGCTAGGATTAAAGGACTTTGCCACCATGCCTGGATTCCTTTATCTTTTTAAGATAGGGTCTTTAAGTGGACACAGAGCTTACTGATTCAGCTCCACTGGCTAGCCAGTGAGCTCTTGGTACCCTTCTCTCTTCTCTCTCAATGAGTGCTGTTTGTTCTCACCATAAATTAATATGTTTTCATGACTTAAGTTTAGTCTTTGTTAGTTTCCCACACATGCATTCTAATTACCCTCACCTCCCATACTTTCTTATCTCCCCTACCTCTCTCAACTCCTACTCTTCCCTACAAAGTTTTTCTTATGTTGATGTCTTTTGTTTGCTTTTATGACACACTGAGTTGAATTAGACAATCCATATGGCCATGGATGTGGATCTCACCATTGGAGCCTGGTGGGCTCATCAATGTAGTCACAATGGAAAACAGCTATCAAACTATCATCAATAGACAATAGTTGCAAAAGGGGTCTGTTCCCAGAGCTTCTTCCCCATTCATGACTTCTTGACAGGGCCAGTCTTATGAAGGCCAGTTCAGGCAACTACAGTTGTTGTGAGTTCATTATTGTAATAGTTGTATCATGCCCAGAAGATAGCTTTTCCAAGTCTTTCTCCCCATCTTCTAGCTCTTATATCATTTACTCTCATCTTTCACACTATTCTCTAAACCTTAAAGGTGGTGGTATAATGTCCTGTCTAGGACTGTGCGCTTAATACCAATATAGTCAGAGAACCTTGAGCAGCCAATGAGTGTCTGTATTTACCATCATTAATTGAAAAGAGAAGCTTCTCTGATTGAGGCTGAGAGTAATATTTGTCAATGGTTGTAATCACAATATTTAAAAGGCAGTGTGACAAATGTCAATTTAGTAAACAATAGTAGCAAGTTATTCGATGTAAAGCTTATAATATTCTAAGTCATTTCATTTTATTATTATGAATGAAGTCACATTTTCTATCCATGTATATCCTTGTTCAAGGTCCCTTCCACCTTCCACCCCCTCAGGTCACTCACTCTTCTACAAATCTCCCCATCTCCTCCCCAGCAAGGGCAGGAGGTCCCAAGGTCCCAATATGGCTTAGTTCAGCCTCCACTCCTAGCAGATCCAGTTTCCTCGCCCCCACATCAAAACTGAGTCAGGTGTTCCTCTACAGGGAGTGGAATCCAAGGTCCCAGTCCAAGGTGATTCAGATCCCAAGCTGTTCAGTGGTTGTAGTTTGCAGCTTGGACATACTTTGCTCTTTTGCTTTTTTCTTTAGATTCCACTAATGAGTGAGTACATCCTCTGCTTTTCTTTCTGGGTTTGTGATACCTTGCTCAGGAGGATATTCTCCAAATACAAACATTTGCCTACAAATTTTGCAATATTTTTTTCTTACTGCTGACTACTACTCCATTGTGTAGATGTACCACAGTTTGTTCATCCATTCTTCAGTTGAGGAACATCTAGGTTGTTTCCAGGTTCTTGCTATTATGAATAATGTTGCTATGAACATAGTTGAGCTAATGCCTTTGGAGTACAAATGTGCATCTTTAGGGTATACACCCAGAAATGATATTGCTGGATCCTTGGGGAGATTGATTCCCAGTTTTCTGAGAAACCGCCATACTGCATTCCAGAGTGGCTGAACAAGCTTACACTTCCACCAACACCAATGGAGGAGTGTTCCCCTTGCTCTGCAACCTCTCCAACATAGGCTGTCATCTGTGTCTTTTATCTTAGCCAATCTGACAGGTGTCAGGTGGTATCTCAAAGTTCTTTTGATTTGCATTTCTCTGATGGATAAAGATGTTGAGCACTTTTTCAGGTGCCTTTCAGCCATTTATAATTCTGCTGAGGATTTCCTTTTTAGATATGAACCCCATTTTTTGATTGGGTTATTCAAGGTTTTGGGCTCTAGATTCTTGAGTTCTTTATATATTTTAGAGATCAGTCCTCTATCACTTGTAGGGTTGGTGAAAATCTTTTCCCATTCTGTAGGCTGTCATTTTGTCCTATTGACAGTGTCATTGGCTTTACAGAAGCTTCTTAGCTTCAGGAGATCTCACTTATTGATTGTTGGTCTTAGTGTCTGTGCCACTGGTGTTATATTTAGGAAGTGGTCACCTGTGCCAATTCATTGGAGTGTATTTCCACTTCCTTTTCTATGAAGTTCAGAATGGCTGAGTTTATGTTGAGGTCTTTGATCCACTTGGATTTGAATTTTGTGCAGGGTGATAGGCTTGGATCTATTTGCGTTTTTCTACACACTACCAACCAGCTATGCCAACACCATTTGTTAAAGATAGTATCATTTTTCCATTGTATATTTTAGGTCTCTTTGTCAAAGATCAGGTGTTCATAAGTTTTTGGGTTAATGTCTGGATCCTCAATTAGATTCCATTGATCCACAAGTCTGTTTTTATGCCAGTATCAGGCTGTTTTTATTACTGTAGCTCTATAGTATAACTTGAAGTCAGGGATGGTGATGCCTCCTGAGGTTCTTTTCTTGAGCAAAATTGTTTTGGCAATCCTGCCTTTTCTGTTATTCCACATGAAGTTGAGTATTGTTCTTTCAAGGTCCGTATGCAGGAGGAACAGGGGAGATCTTTTTAATTTCTGATATCCTCTTCAATTTCTTTTTTCAGTGATTTAAAATTTTTGTCAAATAAATCTGTTACTTCTTTGGTTATAGTTATTCCAAGGTATTTAATGCTATTTGCAGCTATTATAAAGGGTGATGTTTCCATTATTCCTTTTTCAGCCCTTTTGTGTTTAGTGTATAGAAGGGCTACTGATTTCTTTGAGTTAATCTTGTATCCTGCTGTATTGCTTAAGGTGTTTATCAGCTGTAGAAGTTTTCTGGTAGAATTTTGTGGGTCACTTATGTATACACTCATTTCATCTACAAATAGAGATAGTTTCAATTCTTCTTTTCTAATTTGTATCCCTTTATTCTCCTTTCATTCTCTTATAGCTTTAGCTAAAACTTCAAAAATTATATTGAATAGATAAGGGGAGAGAGGACATCCTTGTCTACTTCCTGATTGTAGTGGGATTGCTTTGAGTTTTTCTCCATTAAGTTTGATGTTGGCTGTTGTCTTCTTGTAAATCACCTTTTTTATATTCAGGTATTTTCCCTGTATTCCTGATCTCTCCAGGGCTTTTGTCATAAAGGAGTGTTGAATTTTGTTAAAGGCTTTTTCAGCATCTAAGGATATGATCCTGTGGTTTTTTTCCTTCAGTTTTTTTTTTTATATGATGGATGACATTTACAGTTTTTTGTATGTTGAACCATCCCTGCTTTTGTGGGATGAAGCCTACTTTGTCATGGTGGATGACATTTTTTATATATTGTTGTATATGGTTTGCCAAAATTTTGTTGAGAATTTTAGCATCAATATTCATGAGGGAAATTGGTCTGTAATTCTCCTTCTTTGTTGTGTCTTTGAGTAGCTTTGGTATTAGGGTAATTGTGGCCTCATAAAAGGAATTTGGCAATATTCCTTCACTTTCTACTGTGTAAATAGTGTGAGCAGTAACGGTACTAAGTCTTCTTTGAATGTCTAATAGAATTCTGCACTGAAACCATCTGGGCCAGGCCTTTTTTTTTTTTTTTTTTTTTAACTTGGGAGGCTTTTAATAATAGCTTCAATTTTCTTTAGGGTTATAGGTCTTTTTAGCTAATTAATCTGGTCTTCATTTAACTTTAGTAAATGGTACCTGTCCACAAAGCTGTCCATTTCATCTAGGTTTTTCATTTTTGTGGAATATAGATTTTCAAAGTATGGCCTGATAATTCTCTGGATTTCCTGGGGGTCTGTTGTTATGTCCCCCTTTTCATTTCTGATTTTGTTGATTTGGACACTCTGTTTTTTGATTAGTTTGGCTAAGGGCTTATCTATCTTGTTGACTTTCTCAAAGAACCAACCCTTTGATTCATTGTTTTTTTTTTTTTTTGAATTGTTCTTTTTGTTTCAATTATACTGATTTCAGCTCTAAGTTTGATTATTTCTTGCTGTCTAGTCTTTCTAGGTGAGTTTGCTTCTAATTGTTCTAAGGCTTTCAGTTTTGCTGTTTGTTCTCTAGTGTGGGATTTCTCTAGGTTTTTCAAATAGGCATGTAGTGCTGTAAATTTTCTTCTTAAGACTGCTTTCATTGTGTCCCACAAGTTTGGGTACATTGTGGATTCATTTTCACTAAATTCTAGGAAAACTTTGATTTCTTTCTTAATTTCTTCATTCTCCCAGAGGTGGTTCAGCTGAGTGATGTTTAGTTTCCATGAGTTGGTAGACTTCCTGTGATTTTTGATGTTGTTGAACTCTAACTTTAGGCCCTAGTGGTCCGATATGATACAAGAGATTATTTCCATTTTTTGTATCTATTGATATTTACTTTATGACCAATTATGTGGTCAATTTTAGAGAAAGTTCCATGTGGTGCTGAGAAATATGTATATTCCTTTGCATTTGGGTAGAAGCTTCTGTAAATATCTATTAAATCCATTTGCATCATAACCCTTGTTAGACTCCTTATTTCTCTGTTGAGTCTCTGTCTGGTTGACCTCTTCAGGTGTGAAAGTGGGGTACTGAAGTCTCCCACTATTAGGGTGTGAGAATTGATGTGGGATTTGAGCTTTAGCAGTGTTTCTTTTACATAGGCAGGTGCTCTTATATTAGGGGCATAAATATTCAGGATTGAAATCTCCTCTTGACCAATTTTTCCTGCGGTGAATAAGTAATGACCATCTTGGTCCCTTTTAGTTGATTTTAGTTTAAAGTCTACTTTTTTAGATATTAGGATGACAATACCAGCTTGTTTCTTAGGGCCATTTGATTGGAAAATCTTTTCCCAACCCTTTACTCTGAGCCTGTGTCTGTCTTTGTGTTTGAGATGTGTTTCTTGTATGCAGCAGAAGGATGGCTTCTCTTGTATCTGTCTTGTTAGTGTGTTTCTTTTTATAGGTGAGTTGAGTCCATTGCTATTAAGGGATATTAGTGACCACTGATTGATATTTCCTGCTATTTTTGCTGATAGCTTTTATGTATTTCCTTTCTCTGGGCTTTTCTTCTGTGGGATTATTGAATGTTTGTGATTTCATGGGTGCATCTGGGATCCTTAGGTTGGAGTTTTCCCTAACCAAGGATTAGTAGATAGGTATTGTTTCAGTCTGACTTTGTCATGAAATACCTTGTTTACTCCATCTATGGTGATTGATAATTTTGTTGGGTATAGTAGCCTAGATGGCATCCATGATCTTTTAGTGTCTGTATAACTTCTGACCAAGGCCTTCATGATTTTATCATTTCCATTGAATAGTCAGGTGTTAATCTGATGGGTCTGCCTTTATATGAAAGTTGGCCCTTTTTTCTGGAGCTCTTAAAATTTTTTCTTTATTCTGTATGCTTTGTGGCTTGATTATTATGTGGCGAGTGAACTTTTTTGGGGGTCATATCTATTTGGTGTTCTATAAGCTTCTTATATCCTTATAGGCATTTCCTTTAAGTTAAAAAAGTTTTCTTCTATGATTTTTTGAATACATTATTTGTGCCTTTGAGCTGGTATTCTTCTCCTTCTTCTATTCCTATTATTCTCATGTTAGGCCTTTTTATAGTGTCCGAGATTTCCTGAACATTTTGTGTTATGGCTTTTTTGGTTTTAGTATTTTCTTTGACTGATATGTCTATTTCTGCTACTGAGTCTTCCACTTCAGAGATTCTCTCTTCCATCTCTTGGATTCTGTTGTTTATGCTTGTATAAGTAGTTCCAGCTCTTTGCTTCAGATTTTCTATTTCCATCTTTGCCTCATTTTGTGCCTTTTTTATTGCTTCTATTTTAGTTTTTAGTTCCTGGAATGTTTCTCTCATTTTTCGGTTTACTTTTTCTTGGTTTTCTTTCAAGGATTTGTTCAACTCTTCCAATTTTTTGTTTGTATTTTCTTCTATTTCTTTAAGGGATTTTTTAAAATATCTTCTTTGAAGGCTTCCATAATCTTCATAAAGGTGTTTTTCATGTTCTTTCCTTCTGTTTCCTCTTCATTGCTCTGTTCAGGTCTTGTAGTTGTAGAACCACCAGTTTCTTCTGGTGTTGCCTTTTTCTTTTCATTGTTATATGAATTTTTGCACTGGCGTCTGCCCATGGCTTCAGTGGCTCACGATTAGTCAGCTCCTATTCAGTTGTGGCAAGAGAGCTTGTGTGTCTCCTGTCCCCTCTGAGCAAGTGGTCTGCCCAATCTCTAACTCTGCTCTGGACTGGGCAGGGGTCTGAATTTCAAATCCTCAGTCCTTCTTTGCTGATGCAGTTGAGGGCTGAGCCCGGCTGTGCAAGGTCCCCTCTTTTAGGTGTGGCTGGAGGAGCCCCTCACAGCCAAACCCTAGTCCTGTCTGCTAGGGAGAGCTGAGATCAGACTTTAGGGAATGACCCTGGTGCCAGGGAGTGACTCTCCAGACAGGTGGTCCAAGTGCTGTAATCTGCTCACCTCTGGACAGGGTCTGAATTTCAAAGTTCTCAGTCCTTGTTTCCTGAGCCATTTCTTAAAACTAGGTTTACAATATTAAGCATGAAGTCGTTCCTGTGAAACAGTCTTCAAATTCAAGCAGAAATGCTTGGTTACCTCCATAACCTTTATGTCACTATTGTATCCATACCTTATTTGGCAGGTCATTATTTTCACAGATAATATCAATATTTTTTATAGTAGGTCTGGGTAAATTTTAGTCCTGTGTTTCAACTTACCTTTTGTTCCTTACAATTATAAAGTCAATTAAATTTCCAAAGTCTCTGTAGTATCATTCAAATCTGGCATTTAAGTATATAACAATTCTGTGGCCAGTCTAGGACTTAGGAAGTGATCTGTCAGTTACTTCAGATGTCAAAATGTTTGTCAGACTAACCAGAATCAGATCCAGACAAGGGTAGTTCAAGTTTGAATACAAGTCTCTACAGAGAGATTCTCTGATGTTTCCTCTCTACATGCTTCCAGGTGCTTTTTGTTCCTCTGGTTCTTACAGTTTCGACCCCTTCCAGTGATGAAGTCATACTTTTTATCATAGTCTTTCATTTCTTGACACAAGAGTGCAGATCAGAGAAAATAGACTGACACAGATTTACTTCATTCTCTGGAAACTATACCTCTTGCAATTGGGTAACATTGTCTCCTTCCCCTTTGAATTTTGGTTCTTGAAAATTTGCCTTTTCTTCTACATCATTTCCTGGGTCTGCAACATGTGAGAAGAAGAAAGGGGAGGAGGGAGGAAATTTTATACTTCCTCCGATTCTAAGATTCACCCTGACTGGAAAGTCTAGTACTCCTCTAGTTCTTCTTACCAAGCTGTCTGTATACAGCAACTTCGAGTACTCAGTTTGATAGCTCCAATAAGGACAGAACATCCCAACTCGACATCCCCTGGAGGACTTCTAGCTTTACTTAAAACCAGCTCCTTAGTTGCTTTAGTCCTACTCCCATGGATAATCCCCATCTCTCTTTCCCAACTACTATACAAGCACCCATCATTCACCTAAGCCCATGGATGTTCTTTTAGTTCTCTATGCTTGGTAACCTTGATTTTCTTATAGAGGTTTGTATTTCTTAGACTATAGTTAGGGTCTTATTTCTCCCAAGATTTATGAATAGTTGATCACATTCAGCTTTCTTATGTCTTTCTGGACCACTAAAATACTCAAACCCTTTCTATAACTTTTGTTCTGCTCTCTTTAGAGCATTGACTACTTTCTAAAATTACCTAATCCATATCATTGTATACTTGCTTATTTGCCAAAATTACCTAATCCATATCATTGTATACTTGCTTATTTGCCCTTTATCAGTAAATCTACAGTTCTCTGAAAGCAAGAATGTTGTCTTTTTTGTCCACTCTAATATTCATTCTCAGTGCTGATTAGCACAGATATTAGATCAAGTACTCTGCTAGATCCTAATGGTTCAGTCAGAAGAGGGAGTGAGAAGATGCAGAATCAACAGAGTCAGTTGGAAAGCAAAGGACTCCAGAGTCAGTTGAAAAGCAAAGGACTAACTCATGTATTCAGCAATGGGGTAGAGACTTACATAACCTCCTCCCAGCACCCAGGCTGTCTCCCAATCAGAAGCAGTCATCTCTCATTGACTGGGCAGAATCAGGAGCTCTGACAGCATCTCAGGCAGACTTCAGGTTGGTTAACAAGAAAGTTAAGTAATGCCTTGGCAACTGGTTTGAGCCAGTTTCCTTGACTCTATGGGCCTGTCCTATTACAAAGTATAGTGGCATCCACTGTACTTTCAGCTACCTGAGATGCTGAAGTAAGAATAATGGCTACTATTATATATTATATATTATTATAGGGTTGTGGCTAACCTGTGCATATAGCAATATCTTACCTAAATAAAAATATCATTTTATACACACTGCATTCTAAAACAAAATATTTCAGTACATAAATATTTTCTACCTTATATCTATGTGCATATATTAAAACTAGAAATAAATTTTATAAAATCTATGTTTAAGAGGGATCTATAATTTTTTATTAAAAGTGATTCAACAACATCACCTTAGGAGACACTTCATTGCAATGAATATTTTTGTATGAAGCAGAACAATTTGCATTCACCCATTCCTCTAGCATCTGATTCTCCTTGTGAAGAAGTTATAGTTTTATACATATTTATTTTGTCATTGCTTCTTTATTTTGTTTCTTTGGAATTTTCATATATTATTTTCAAAAAGCACTTCTTCACTGAAGTCATAATGTTTATTTTATTGCTTGATTATTTCAGACTTCCCCCTCAAGAATATGTGCTTCAGAATAACAGTTTTGTTTATTATTGTATTTCCAATTTCTAAAATGGGTGCTCAAAGAATGTTTGCTAGGCAAATGCATGCTATTTAATTTCTTCAATTGCCTCATCTGTAAAGCAGAGATGGTAATAGGTCATTTGGGGGAGAACAGTGGAATTCTATTATAGTGTGAGTGCTAGAGGACAAATTAGAGACCTTTAGCAGCACTCTAGGTACAGCATCACAGCGACACTAATTCAAGCCTGTCTTCCAGCAAAACTTCAAATTTACTGTAAAGTTAAACATGGCATTACTCTTACATAGTTAAAACTATTAAAGGTAAATCTAAAAGTGACAAGTTTCAGCACCATGGAAAGATAATAAGTTTCTTTAAGGATGTTTTTAAATAGGAGGTAGAAGAGAAATAATAGATCATAAAAATGTCCTTACTGACATTTGGGAGTTAGAGGACTTATGTGTCACTTTGTAAATAGAAGGAAGAATTTTAAATGAATAGGTAGAATATTATGAAAAACTGTTATTTGCATGTGGGTGTGTTTTTGTCACTGGAAAGGGGAGCACACACATGCTCATGGCCATTGTTAATGCTTGTTTCGCTGCTGACTCCCTGAATATGCTAATTACAGCTCTGCAAGTCATTTTTATTATTATTTAAATTTTTCATACAATATATTTTGATGATGTTTTTCCCTTCCCTCCAAGTCTTCCCAGATCTCCCCCACCTTTCTCTGTACCCAACGTCTCTCTCTCTCTCTAAAAAATAAAAAAAATGAAAGAAAAATTATAACAAGAAAAACATGAATAAAAAAACTAAGACCCAAAGAAAAAAATTAAACAATAATTTCCATAAAAATACATGGAATTCAGTTTGTATTGGACAATAACTCCTGGGCATAGGGACTGCCCTGAAGTATGGTTGCTATATTCAGTGACACTCCATTGAAGAAAACTGATATTCCTTTACCCAGCATGTATCAACTACAAAAAGTGTCTTGGCTATGCTTGGGGCCCTTTGTCCACATCTCATTCTCAGTGCTGACATTTTATCTGTCTTGAACCTGTACAGGTCTAGTACATGCTGACACATTCTCTGTGAGTTCATATATATCAGCCCTGTTATGTCTGGAAGACACTGTTTCCTTGGAGTCAACCATCACCTCTGGCTCTTCTGCATAGATCCCTGACCTCTGAGGGGCTAGCTTTGATAAAGACTTCCTATTTAGAGCTGAGTACTCCAAAGTCCCTTACTCTCTACAAATTATCCAGTTGTGGGTCTCTGTGTTGATTGCCATCTACTTCAAGAAGCAGCTTCTCTGAGGAGAGTTGAGTTAGGCACTGATCTATGGATATGGCAATGTGTCATTAGGAGTCATTTTATTGCTATTTCTTTAGTAGAATAATAGCATTATGTGTTTCACTAGGCCCATGGCCTATCTAATCTCATATTCTTGGCCATTTATGGGGTGTCAAGTAGGTTCTGTCTTATGGATTGGATCTTAAATCCAATTGTAAACATGAATAGTCTGTTACTCTCATAAAAAGGCCACTCTGGTGGGGAATTTAGTTAACGAAGTAAAAGGGGTACTGTTATGGACTGAATATTTAGTGCAGTCCTAACTCATATGTTAAAGCTCCCCACTCCCCATGTTGTGACAGTACTTGCAGATAGATATTTTGAGTGGTGATAATAGGTCAGGTACAAAATGGATGGACAAGAACCAGAGAAGAAAGGACATTCACATTGCTTCTAGGAAGTATAGCCTTCCAGTAGAGCATGTTGTGGTGACCCTCAACCATAAAATTATTTCATTGCTACTTCATAACTATAATTTTGATACTGTTATGAATCATAATGTAAATATCTGATATACAGGATACTGATATGCAATGGTCATAGGTGGATATGTAGTCTGAACTATATCTTCTATGACCAGGCACGACTTCCAGTGGAGGGTTTGGGACACCAGCTAGCCACAAAACCTTTGACTCACAGAGACTGTAGGAATGGACAACCAATGTCTGGTCCAGTCTGAGACCCATACCATGAGAGTGAGCCCACCCCTGACACTGGCTGGAGGGCCAGGACCCAGAGGCTGGATGGCCCAGAGACCTAGGATGGAACCAAACATAACTGGATAAAAATGTCAATGAAATGACTCCTAATGATAGTCTGCTATACTCATAGATTGGTGCCTAGCCCAATTGTCATCAGAGAGGCTTCATCCAACAACTGATGGAAAAAGATGCAGATCCACAGCCAAACATAGACAGAGCTCAGGGAATCCTGCTTTAAAGAAAGGGGGGAAAGCATTGTAGGAGGCAGAGGGGTCAAGGACATCACAAGAAAACCCACAGAATCAACTAACCTGGGCTCACAGGAACTCACTGAGACTGAACCAACAAGCAGGAAGCCAGCATGGGACTGACCTAAAACCTCTACTTACATGAGACAGTTGTATAGCTTAGTCTCCGTTTTGGATTTCTAACAGTGGGAGCACGAGCTGTCTCTGACTCTTTTGTTGGCTTTTGGGAACCTATTCCTCATATTGGATTATTTTGCCCAGCTTTAATGCAAGGGAAGTACTTAGTCTTACTGCAAATTGATATGCCATGCTTTGTTGATACCCATTGGAGGCAGGGCCCTTTTTGAACAGAAGCAGAGGAGGAGTGGATTGGGGAGGCAAGGGAGGGGGAAGAAATGGGAGGAAAGGAGTGAGGGGAAATTGCAGGAAGATGTAAAATAAATGAATATATTTAATTAGAAATGTTTACATTTATTCTTTGAGAATTTCATATAGTATGTTTCCTAACTACTCATGGATCCTCCTCTACCTTCCTACCCATCCCAATTCAGTGCTTCTTGGCTATGGATGGGACTTTGTGGCCACTCCTTCTCCGCTGTGCTGGGATTTTGTCTAACTTGAGCTCAAACCAGTCTTGTATATGCTGGCACCACCTCTGTGAGCTCATATGTATATTGATTCTGCTAGTATCTGAAATACACTGTTTTCTTGAAGTCATCATCACCTTTGATTCTTACAATTTTTCCACTCCTTCTGCCACATAGATTCCTGAGCCTTGAGAGAAGGAGTATGATATAAACATACCATTTAGGGTCAAGCACACCAAATTCTCTTACTGTCTTCAAATTGTCCATTTGTGGGTCTTTGGGTTAATTATCATCTACTGCAAAAAGAAGCTTCTCTTATGAGGGTATAATGAGGCACCGATCTATAGCAATATGGTAGTAGGGGTCATTTTATTGATATGTCAGCTTAGCAGAATAATAGTAATACGTTTTTCCTTAGGGCTCACGACATGCTTTGGTTCACAGGCATTTAACTTGCTAGCTATTTCATCTTAACTCAACCCATGATTCTTATCTTGTTCAGCCATGCTGCTCAGTTCCTTTTCTCAGAGCAGCATAGTTGTTCTCGGCATCTGCTGACTTCTCCTGGTGTCTCTCTAATGTCTCTTTGGCATCTCTGCTCTGCTCTTCCTGTTCTCAGAGTTTTCTTAGTCTGGTAGCCCCACCCACACTTCTTGTCTGCATTCAGCCAATCAGCATTTTATTAAGCCAGTAGGTGGGATAATTATTTACAAAGTAACATAATCCCACCACAGTTGGGTAAAGAGAATGAATATTTTTTCCCTACTTCTACCACTATACCCTTAGCCAGCAGAGGCAAAGATTCTAGCTGAGTACCAGCTAGATTTCTCCATGTTTGATGACATAAGTACATGATGTCTTTATCAATAGAGTCTTACTGTCAGGTCGTGAAAGATAATTCATAGCACTGACAATAGCCTTTAATGCTTGTAGTGAGGGAACTTTGAGGCCCTTTTGACCAATGATTTAAAAAGATGTAACCCATTTCTAGTATAGGTAGTTTTATTTGATAGCATATGGTGTCTACTTGGGATATTTATTGTCCTCCCATTATATAATACTTCCATTTAAAGTCATTTTTATATAAAAATATTTTAAGGCTTTTATTTTTTATTTTGTCTCTCAACAGTTTTGTAGTTTGGCATACATAAGTCCTAAAATTTTAGTTGAATTTTTGAACTTCCAGAAGAGATAATTATGGAAATACACTATTTATCAGGCACATATGATCTAGGATATATGATGAATTGATTATTCCATGAACACATCTATATCCTAAAACATGAATTTTTTGTTATATCCGGGCTCTGTGATCTTGGGAAGATTATTCATTGTTATTGATCCATATTCTTCTCTCTTTAAAACTGAAGATCGTTGCAGCAACAATTATCCAGTTGTTGCATATTCATCAGGAGTGTGCCCAGAGGCTACCCAGTAATTATCTGATGGATATGGACCCAAGAAAGTGTTCATATTCATGGCAGGTGTCACCTCAGAACATTTAGCACGCACAGGATGGGCATTATTAGCCAGATTGCTTAGCATGTGCATTAGGACAAGGCCCCAGACTACTAGGCATGATCCTCACACTTGTGGACCCAGAAAACCTAGCATATTCATGTAAGGTGTGGCTCCAGAATTCTTGGCAAGGTTGTTGAGAAATTTTTAAATAAAGTAATAAATGACTTGGGGTGCTGATCCAACAAAAATATTAATTTCTAGTTCCCTTCCCATTTCTAGTTACCATTTCCAAAGGAAGAGGAAGTTATTTGTGGTAGTGGTGGTGGTGGTTTCCAGTTCCAGGGGTCCTTGGGAATACCAGAAAAGCTGTTTACCATCAACTTTTACCCCAACTTTAGAAATTATTCTCGTATAATAATTAGGTAGAATATAGCAATTTGCAACTAGATAGCAGAGTTTATTTTTCATAAAGAAATGATAAAAGTCTTTTAAAGTATGTGGGATGGCCATAGAATTGAATTGTGGAAGCTTTGAAAGATTATTATAAACTTGTTTATTTCTAAGATACTCTGAGCTTTAGATAGCTCCCAAGCAGGATTAGAAAATTTAGACCTGCTCCAAATTACTCATGGATAGAAACTAATTGAAAAAAAAAAATCACAGAGTGAATTGTCTTTCTCTAAGAATCTAGGAACTATAGTGAAAGGCATCAGAATTGGAATTATTTTTTAATTAAAAATTCTTAACTCTGTTTCTTACTTTATCACAAAGAAACACCTTTTCCCCCAGTACTCACTTCCCAAATACTGTGTGATTAGAATCCAAATCTGTGTGGATATAGAAAAACTGACTCTGGTTGGGTAAATGTTAGACTAATGTTACACTAAATCTTCATGTATCCAGCTCTAGGTTTGATGTTGGATAAAACTGGCAATAAAATAAACATGGCTTAAGCCATACAAATATGTGTCAAGAGGATAACCTGACTCAACCATATTCATGAGTGGGTTGAAGATAAACCTTAAGCAATATCTTTTCTCTACTGGTAGGTGTGGATGATCAGTTACAGAGCACTTTACTTTTTCTCAATAGTTTTAATAGAACAAAGCATTTATTCTTTGCCCTGTGAGACAGATTTTTATAAATTTCCACCTGAAGCACTACAAATGAAGAGGTTTTAAGGTTAATTCCATGACCCCTGTGACTTCCACTATGGAATCATGGGTGGTTTTCCATGGGGGAGAGTTCTAAGTAACTGTTGAATTTTAGCAAAGAAAGATGTGGTCATTGTGATCATTCCTGTGTTCCATTTGAGCACCTGTCATGAATGCTTGTAGGCCTCTGATGATTGTCAACTGTCTAAAATTCTATAGAAACCAAGCCAGTCCAAGTCAAGTGTGCTTAAGGATTCACACACACACACTGATGGTGAAAAGAACTGACAGTTTTACGATGGTTCTAGGCAATTGTC
Organism: Sigmodon hispidus; assembly: GCA_004025045.1. Taxonomy (NCBI): domain Eukaryota; kingdom Metazoa; phylum Chordata; class Mammalia; order Rodentia; family Cricetidae; genus Sigmodon; species Sigmodon hispidus. The sequence goes on along the minus strand of PVIH01007265.1, from coordinate 85,114 downwards.
CCGAGGTAAAACGTCAGCAGGAAGACCTTCATCAAGATTTTTATTAGAAGCATTCTGTCGTGGAATATTAGTTTAAAATGTGTTATATTTGTGGATGCTGAGGAATTTTTGCTTAATGATGCAAAGATGTGTTACATTCTTTATGTTGCATTTGTTTAACTCTGTGAAGCTGTGTTATTTTGCCTGCTTAAAACACCTGATAGGTCTAATAAAAAGCTGAATGTCCATAGCTGGGCAGGAGAGGGATAGGCAGGGTTGGCAGGCAGACAGAATAAGTAGGAGAAATCAAGGCTAGAGGAAGAAGAAGAATGGGAGAAGAAGTAGAAGAGGATGCCAGGAGCCAACCACCCAGCCACTCAGCCACACAGCCAGCCATGGAGTAAGAAGGAAAGAATGATACAGAATAAATGAAGGTAAAAAGCCCAGAGGTAAAACATAGAAGAAGAGAAACAGGTTAAAATAGAAAAGCTGGCTAGAAACAAGCCAAGCTGAGGCCCGGCACTCATAAATAAGAATAAGACTCTGTGTATTTATTTGGGAGCTGGGTGATGGGCCTCCAAAAAGCAAAGATTTTAAAAAAATTGACTATAAGATTTTATGTTAGGCTATTGAACTCACAAATCAGAGATTCTCAAATTTCAGAAAATGTGTAATTAAATTCAGATTGAATCAAACTCTTGTAGATTCTAATTTGATATGTTTGGAAGTAAGTGTACAAAAATAGGCATTTTCCAGTTATCTTTAATAGGGCTTTTGAGGAAAGGAGTGTAATTAGAACTAATTGCTGCTGGTTTTGTTCCAAGGTCTCAGCAGTAAAGATACTGTTTGCAGTAATTTGAAAGAGAAATAAATGCTCCTTACAGGTTTTTACATTTGAGTACTTGTTCTCCAGTTGGTGGCACTGTTGTGGGGAGGCTCTAGGCCGGGTGCAGTTTTGCTGGAGGAACCGAATCATGGGAGTCCATAGCCTGATCCTACTCTCTGTTGTTTTTCTGCTTTGGGTTTACAATTGAAGATGTAATCTCTCAGCTTCCTACTCCAGCTGCCTGCCGTTTCTGCTGTTCCTCCATTATGGACTCCAAGAGGTTGGAACCATAAGCCCAAATAAATTCTTTCTTCTATAAGCTGCTGTTAGACATGAAGTTTTATATACCACAGAAAAGTAACTAATGTCAAGTTTTCTAGTATTTGCATTTTTTAAAATCTCAGATCCCCAAAGGTAATTTGGGTGTTTATTCTCAGTTTAAGCCATATGGAATCAAGAGTTTTTATACTCAGTAGCTAGCAGGTTTGGTTATACTGCTCCAAATCTTTCCACCATTCTCAGCAGTGTTTTGGAAGTCTTTTCTCTGAAAACAGCTATGGGATTTTATGGTGAAAATACCTGGTCATAGCAATCAAGGGCTGCAAGCACCAAAGCTTATTCACCAAACCAGGGTCTCCTGATAGAGTTGGTGGGAATGCAAACCAGGCTGGGTTGGAGGGGATCTCAGCAAAACTGAGGCTGAGACAAGCTTATTTTAAAAAATCAGACTTTTTATCCATTTACCAAAACAGAATATAATGATGGTTGCCAGGATACAATAGCAGTTGCTAGCTAGATGGGATACACAAGATTAAATGTCTAAGACTAATTATCCAGCCAAGCTTCTATATGCTTCACTGAGTTTTAGGGAACATAGCAATATACAGGTGACCTGAATGCTTCAATGCCTGAGGAATTACCTTGGTTTCTCAGGAAGCAAAAGGCACTCAGTGCCCCAGGAGCAATGAACTCTAACCTGAAAAAAATGCAGGTAGACTAGATCAACTCCATGATTCCCTGCAAAGGACCATGACTTAATCTTAGTCACTTCTTGTGAGACATCTGAAGGAATTTCTCCTTTTATCTGCCACCTAACCTTGTTCATTTAATGTACAACATGCCTTTGGATACTACTCTCTTTAGAGTTATATACTTTTACTTAAAATTTGAGACTCATAATAGCCTGGGTTTATCTGCAACATCCAGCATGGCCTCAGTGACAGACTTGGCTCGGGCATCCAGGAAATGAAGAAAAGACAGACTGATAGATACAAGGACAGGATTCTGGGATAGGGTGGTCTGGGCTCTCTGCTGGAGAAAACAAGGCACCCTGAAAGTTCAGTGTGTTTATTTTATAGAGCTGAGCAGGGACGCAGAATTATTGTATACATCTGGACAAGGAAGCAAGGTTTTTACATAGAGATAAAGGAGGAGGCTAGGTTTATATTATGCAGCTGGATCAAGTGGACAAGTGTAGTTAATCTCAGGGCCAGTCTCTGTAAGGGAGCAGACCTTATGCTGTAAATATCCAGGGGGTAAGGTAGGGGAGGCAGTCTTCAGGCTGTAACCATCCAGTGAGAGAAAGCTATTTTGGACATTTTCTGCACGCACTGTCAACACTTGGGTTTGCTCCTCCAAAGGAAGGTTGTGCCATCCCTCAGAGCTTGGGGCTATGGGATCCATGACATGGCATACCCATGTAAACAGCATAGACTCACGCAGAACTTCATTTATTTATGGCTTTTCCTACTCCCCACATTTATCCACAAGTAAAACAATGGTAACATTAGCTTTTCCAGGGAAGCTGACTCTGCCCTAGAACTTCTCTATTGCAAAAGGCTATTGCGGATGCTGCCTCTTGCAAGGCTTATGAGAGAAGGAAAGATGCGTTTCCATTCCTGTGATGAAACAGCATAACCAAAAGTGTGTTGGGGGAGGGAAGGGTAATTTTGACTGACAGTTTCACATTGTAGTCTGTCATTGGAGGATTCCAAGACAAGAACCCAAACAGAGCAGGAACCTGCAGGCAGGAGCTGATGCAGAGGCCAATATTATGGGGGAATTTTCTAAATTGATGTTCTTTCTTCTAAAATGGCATTAGCTTATGTCAAAGTGCCATAAAACCAGCTAGCACAAAACCCAGCATGGTCTCCAGATGACCTAATTGAGAACTCTTCAGCCAAGGTGGCCCTCCAGAAATACAGCCGGGGATAAGGTTTGTATACTTCATAATATGACAGTCATTGAAGACATGAAACTGTAAGAATTCAAACTTGTATACAACGGCTTCATTCAGTGAATGGAAATTTCCAAAGGGCTGGCTTTTGGCAGCATTTCTAGTAGCCAAGGGAACCAGTTCTTCTCTTCTCAAAGGGGGATTTGGACCATGCACTACAGAAAGACTGGGCTTGGATCTATGAGACCTTTTTCAAATCTCACATCCCATGCCTCTAAGACCAGAGGAGACTGGATTTCTGCCACTTCTGCCAACCACAGATCATAAGTGTAGTGAATGTCTTCAACCAGTTCAGTCTCAGGATGCTACTTTCTCCATGACCATTCACTGCTTCACATACCCAGAGGTCTTTGACAGGTCCAGTTGTTCTCTTACCTTGCTTCATGCTTCAACTGGAACCATGCGGATTCTGTAGACTCCTGGCCTAGGAACCTATAGTTGATGTCAAAGACCTTATTCCCACCAGAATCCTCCACAGATATCACATAGCTGCAGCTACATCCTGTGTGAATAGTCTAGGGAGCTAAACCTGCTCCCTGTGTATTCATCAGAGATTTGTAAAAGATGTAAAGGGCTGCAGCCTCCAGGATACACAATACCTAAAGTTGTGCTGCCACCTGGTGGCCAGTTGCCAGTAACACATTTTTAAACGTTTTCTTTTCTTTCTTTTGGTAGTATTAGGAACCAGACTCTGGACCTTACAATAAAGATGAAAAGTCATTTTTAGTGTGGAATCCTTCTTTCCCCTTGGAAAAAAAAATAAGGAAAACACTTTGACATTTTAAAGTTTTGGTTCAGTATATCTTAAACCCCTTGTCCTTTCCTGAGGGTTAGTCTTTTGACCATAAATCAGAAGTCATTTCTTTTTTTTCTTTTTTTTTTTTAAACTTTATTCATTTATTTATTTGCCTTGGTGTTTGCCTGGAACTGGAACTACAGACAGTTGTTAGCTGCCATGTGGGTGCTGGGAATTGAACCCTGGTCCTCTGGAAGAGCAGACAGTGCTCTTAACCACTGAGCCATCTCTCCATCCCCCAAAAGTCATTTCTTGAAGAAGTGTTTCCAACAGCAGTTAGCTCTTTTCCCCTGGGCAGTCTTGGAACAGTGTGTATACCTGAAGCACAGCCTCAACATTCTGTTCAAGTGTGTGGGGAGTTGAGGAAGCCTTGAGTGAATGCATTGTTGATATGAGCCAAATGCCATAGAACCATTGACAATTAACAAAACCTTCCTCTGGTCAGAGTGTGAATGTTGACAGTGTGTTCAGACAGTATCAAGCACAATGTCCTCCGCTAGGATAACCGCAGCCTGAGTCTGCTCTTTTTCAGAGACCTCCTACAGAGCTGACGAGCATGCCTCCTGGGACTGTATCCCATCAATACATGTGCTCAATTCAGGTGTCTAGCACAAGGAGCTACTGTCCCTCCAGGTTGCTGTTGCAGTCATTGTCCCCCATCAGAGGGATAACGCCTACCCAGTCTCAGAAGCCCAGCTTTTCTATGTGTGAGGACAGTATTTTTTCATTCCTGATCATCCTAGGTAAATTAACCCTTGAGCTGTACAGGACATACAAAGGTGAATTGCATTGGGGTGTGTCTGCTGAGACCAAGCTCCAATGAGACAAATTGCATGTCTGTGGTTTGGTTTTCTTGCTTTGTGTATGTTAGGGTCCAGGAGAAGTCTGACAAAAGACTAGCATCCATGTGTGCAATCAGCAAGAGGGTTTATTTTTCAGCATGGCATGGCTGCCCATGCTACACAAAGGCAAAATGAGTAGAGTTCGCTGGCTCCCTTTACAGTCAAGGGGAGTTCCTAGGGCAATTAGGTCATTTTATCTACAATTGGCTTAAGCAAGTAGCAAACATATTAGTACATTCTAATTGGCTAGGGCTAGTTAGGGGCTGGTTAAGGCTACAGTTTTTCCCTTTTGGGGCAGGCTTGGACAAGCCCTAGGTTTTGTCCTTATTTGGTTATTACCTTAAGCTTAGTAATTGGGGAGGCTGGTTGCCTAGTATGCCCTGACTGTAGGGGCTGGCTCAGGCCTCTTCATCGTTGCTATCAGGGTGTTGGAGATTGTCCTTTGTTAATGGCTTCCTCAAAAACTGCCTGCTTGGTTCCAAAAAGCAGGGAACGAGGCCTAGTTCTTAACTGAGTTATTAGGGCAGGTTCTCATAATACTTGCTTTGTCCTCTTGTGTATACTTTTTCACCCCAAGCACTGTAAGTATATTTGAACCATTTATTATTCAAAGTGTTTCCAGGTCTCTCGCACAAATGGAGTGAAGACAGGGCTGGCATTTGGATCACTCCTTTTCAGCCTCTCTTTGTACCTTGCCCTGTTTACCCAGTGATTCCTCTTGTCTGAGGTAGGTCCTCATGGCCATGCTTTGAACTTTCCTTTAACTGTAGTAAAATATCTTAATGTGGAGAAAACTTAAAAGGAAGAATGATTCCACCTCATGCTTTTAGAAATTCCAGGCAATGGTCAGTTGGCCTCTTGGTTTAGGAGCCTGTGGTAACAATGTGACAGGGAACTTTGTGACAGGAAGCACACAGTGACGCAAGTGTACTCCTTCCTGTCAATTATGAAGTAAAAAGAGTGAAAGCAGCAAGTACTTCTCTGTCCCTGTCAGCAGCTAGCTTCCAAGGACACACCTTCTCCTAGATCTTCCATCAGCTTTCAGTGGCACCAAAAAGCCGGACTCAGCCTCTAGTACCAGTGCCTTTGGAGAATGGCTCAGACCCTAGCCATCACAAATTACAGTCTTGCAGTCCCATTCTTCAGGATGGTTTTATCTAATGGGAAGCATTGGATCCACCCACCTCACCCTGTTCCATTCCTCTGGTCCACTTCATTTTCTTGGCATAAAGAGGGTTCCAGGCCAGGTAGTTATAATCCTCACAGGGCAAGCACACACAGCAGATGACAGGTCGATGGAAAGAGAAGTCATTTGGGGTTAAGAGACTTTTATCTGTGGCCTCATTTTACCCCACTCAACTTAAGTCACAAAGACTGTTGCTTCAGTAGGACCAGAATTTACTCCTGGTGCATGAACTGGCTTCTTGGAGCCCATTTTCTACAGAGGAACATCTTGTTCAGACTTGATACAGAGGGAGAATGGCTTGGTCCTACCTCAACTGGATATGCCAGACTGCATTGACTGACCCTGGGAGTCCTTATCCTCTCTGAGGAATGGATGAGGGATGGGGTGAGAGGAAGCTGGGGGAGGACTGGGATGAGGGGAGGGAGGGAGAACAGTGGTGGATACGATTGTTTTTTAATAAAAAGGCTATTGTCTCTATCACTGTAATACAGTCTATATTTCCAATGAAAAACTTGCTTTGCACCCACTTTTCAAATAAAGATAATTCAATCTCATATGAACTATTTGGAAAGAAAAACACATCTCTCATTAAGTAAACCACCTTTATTTCCTGATATATCAACCTGTCATATTTCAAATGATTCACCCTCAGCCAAAGTCTGGAGAATTACAAAGCACACACATTAACTCTAAGAGCAATGGACTGTATTACTTCAGAAATGTGATGTTTCAATTATAAAAGACAAAAGGTCAAAGACAGATTAATACTCAAAAGGAACCAGAACAAAAATAAACTGCTAGTATTTAAAAAGAGACCAGCACAAGTTGCCTGAATAGACTCAGGGTATCTCTGACTCAGCAGTGCCTGCTAGCGGCCACAAAATGACCAGCAGTTCTGCCGGCTGAAAAGACTAGACTAGGAATGCCAGGAAATTCATCTCTTCTCAAAACCACACATTTTCACTTGGGCCACTATGACAGTGTCACAAGTCAGAGGGCTTATAAACAACAAGCTGATTCTGGGCAGTCTGGGAGGGATGAGTCCAGGATCAGAGCACAGCATGGCCATGTTCAGATGAACGCTCTCCTTAATTAAGTTACTGCATCAGCACCTAACAGAACACAGAAAAAGGAATGCTGCTTCTTTCTCTAGTGGTCTTTATAAGGACACAAATCCTACCTATGAGCCCTGGCTGGCCACCTGGAAATCAATACATAGATCAGGTTGGACTCAAACTCAGAGATCCATTTCCCTCTTCCTGTGGGGTACTGGGTTCAAAGATATGTACCACCATACCTGATAGGTCTACCTTTTAATGCCATCTCCTCAGTGAGTTGGGCATCAACTCTGGATTTTGAGAAAACACATTCTGTCTATAATACCCCCTTACCTGAAATAAACACTATATCAGCTGCTAGTATTCTAGATTCTGGGGACAGCATTGCTTTTGTATCCTTTGGCGTTCCCCGGGTTGGAGGTGCTTGATTTTTAGTTCACCCTCCATGCCTCTCCCCTGAGGCTGGGGATATGTGGAGGGTGGGATGGTGACAACTGAGAGACAGACACCTGAGCCAGGCCCATAATACCGAGGAGCAGTGGAAGCAGAGAATCTGCATGAGGCAGACAGCTAGAGGGAGCCCCATGTGACAAGCCTCCTCTGTGACTGAAATGCAAGAGTTGGGGATAGATGTCTCTTCAGATACTGTGGTGCAGATCACATATACCCAAGTTCGTTCTAGTTTCATTTGCTCCCCCATTCTTACTGAGATAGGCTTCCTGATGATCTCTGACACAGTAGAGGGTGTTCAGGAAATCATATTTCCTATTGTTCAGAGCAGTATTCAGAATGCTGGCCACTGCAGAGCTGTCACCATGGTAACCATGAGATTCTTCTCTGTAAGGAGAAGAGTGACTCATGTATGAGTAGTGAATTCTATAGATGTCACTGGGGACATTGTGCTGCATACAGGCACTCTGGCAGATTTGCCTTTAGGATATGGATCTTGATTTTTTAACTAACAAGCTGTCAATGATATGTACAGATGAGTCAAATACACAGTAGACTGCAAGCAGTGCTGTATACATATGAGTGAAGGACCCTAAGAGGACCTTGGATTGCAGAGAATTGACAATGCCTTTGGCATATTAGAAACCCAGAGCTAAGAATGTACCACAGGCCCTCTTATGAGACTATGGTGAAACCCTGACTGTTTATCCTTCGGACAGGAGTTAAACTGTCAAAGATAATTTTGCATCAGAGGAAAAACATACTCCACATTCTGGATAAGCTTTTTCAAAGAAAATGGAGGTTTCTGGAAGTGAGGGCACTGGTTAGAGCCACCCCCAAAAAAATGCAGCTCACAGACAATAAAGAACAAAACACCAGTAAATAAAACAAGGCGAGTTGATGTGGCCCTAGACACAAACTGTGGGAGTATCTGTGAATGGAGAGCTGGTGTGTGTAAAGACTTATCCTGGGAAGCAAGACACACACACCTCTACTCACCCTACAGAAAGCTCTACTCACCCCAGTGTTATGGATAACACTAAAGATTAACTTAGTGAAGCAATGATTTTTATTGGGGTTACTTGCAGGAATATAGACAAGGGGTTACAGAAACAAAAATGACTCAAATGTATCCACAAAGCCCACTCCATCGTGGGTGAATGGCAGCTCACATAAGCAGGGGAATCGGGAGCACACTGCACAGCCTGCAGGCAGTTCAAAAGCTTGAAAAATATCTAACCTTTTTCCAGGCAGCGTGACTGATCTCTGCTTCTCCCAGGCAGCTGGTCTGGTCTCATAGTATTCTTGGCTTGGGGTAGGCTTGTCTCAGAGTGACTCACAGCAGTCTTCATTGTTTACTCTTGGGAGGGAAGCGCCTAGGGAATCTGGTCAGTAAAGCTATTTTGCATTGTTTATTTCTGACTTAAGGAGCTCCCCTGAAAGATGGAATGTTTCAATATCTGAGGAAATTGCAACACAAAAAGAACCTAGTTGTACTTGTGTTGAGGACCATACTGAAGATCAGAACCATACAGAAGAATCAAAGGTAGGCATATAGGGAGTCTAGGGTTTGTGGTTTAAGAGACTGGCTGGAAGATTATCTGAGGAAGTGTTTTATATCTTAGGCACAAGAAGGAAAGGGAAATTGGGGGCTGGATGTGGACCAGGAGTGAGGATGGAAATAATCTCAGAAGTCTTTGGTAGGTTTTATTAGACTTCCGGAGGAGATTCCAAAGACAGCCAAAGACAAGGATCTGGAGACTAAGGGAAGGAAGGGAAGGGAAGGAATGCTTGACAAGCAGTGGGTGATGACCTGATGTTTGTCTCTGAAGGGGTGTTTTTCTACAGAAAAATTTGGGGAGTCGGTTGGGAGACCTATTCTTTCTTGATTGTAGAAGTCATGCTGTTACATGTAGTCACAGGCACTGTATGCAGAATAGGAAGATGTATGGATTTAAAATTAGACTTCAATGAAAATAACCAATAAAGTCAACATAGTTTCAAAACACATTTATTTCCAAGATCAATATAATATATAAGTTGTGTTCAAGTAGAAAGTTATAAAATTAAATAAGAAAAAAAAATCCACAGATTGGTGAACTACAGGATTAAACATCACTCTTCCTGAGTTGGTCTGTATTTTCAACACAATCCAATATAAAGCATTTCATGTGAATGCCTGATCTACACTTTTTTAAAAGACAACTGTCCAAGCAAAGGAATAGTTATTGAAAAAGAGCAAGAGCAAGATGGAAGCAGGCTCATTTGCATGTAACACACTCAATTGGTGGTGACTGGTCCCTGCAGGCCAGGGAAAACCACCTTTCCAGTCAGTCTCCAAAAACAAGGCTCCTCCTGTATGCCTCCTGTATCAGTGAGCCTGGATTTCAAAGAAAAGGCCACATCTTTTGAAATAGAGGACTGTTTGTGTCCATTTTCATGTACATGTTTATATTTCATTTCATATTTTCTATGTGTAGTCTTTCACTGTGATAAAAATGAGAACAGGTACAACATCCATCCAGTTATTTGGAAATTTAAGTGAAATGACTGATATTTTAGAAATAAAGCCTAGATTACTCAGGAAAATACAGAACTATGAACTGATCAATAGCAATCAGAACAAATAAACAATACGAACAATTTTCCCAAAGAATTCAATAGTAACATGAACACTATCCTCAAGATCATCAAATCTTAAAGAAAACCAAAGGAAAGCACAGTCATCTAAAATTTGTATCACGTAGTAAAATGACAATGGCCATTATTCTAGACAAATAAAGAACAGTAAGAAACCAAGCCAAACATACTCAGGGAAGCAGATAAAAACTGATGAAGAGAAACCTTAGCTAGGAAAACTCAGTAATACATAAATTCAAAGGATATATCATAACCAAAGGCCTATCATTAACAAAAATATACCCCAAGGCACTGTGTTAACAAACTATAATATGAAAATTATCCCAATCAATAGTAAATAATAAATAATAAAAGTGATAGATCTCAAGCTACCCTCATATATAATATATTGAAGCTTTTCATATGTCTAAGCAAGGAAAGAAAGTTCCTTTTCTTCATAAATAGTTCAAAACTATAACAAGGCTGAGATGTAGCTCGATGGGAGAGCTTTCCCTGCATGTTCTAGGCACTGGGTTCCAACACCAATATCACAACAAACCTACTACCTGACAACTGGCATACCATATACAATATGAAAGAGTAACAGTTTTCCTTGTGAACCTGAGCAATAGTTCCTTTTGACAATTTTTTTGGTACATCTTAATTCAGTGAGTGAGAAGAATAATTAAACTATATGGTCATAAGCAGTGGTTCTCAACATGTGGGTCGAATGAGTCTTTCACAGGGGTCACCTAAGACCATCGAAAAACACATATATTTACATTAGGATTCATAATAGTAGCACAATTATAGTTATGAAGTAGCAACAAAATAATTTTACGGTTGGGGGTCACCACAACATGAGGAACTGTATTAAAGTGGCATAGCATTAGGAAGGTTGAGAACCAGTATCATAATGAAGAAATAAATTTGTTATTACTTATACTGTCATTTCTGATTTGATTATGGCATAAGAAAAATAATCTACATATAAGTTACTAAAGGACATTTACTTAATTGAGAATGTAGCTCAGTGGTACAGTGTTTGCCCACTATGTACAAGGTCCTGGGTTCAAATCCCAGCATTGTAATAAAAACAAAATATGACATCTGGATATTATACATGAATGAATATATGAAAATATACATAAGTGAATATATTCATAATATATGAATACATACATATAAATGAATGCATAAGTATATATGAACACACATTCATATATATTTATATCCACATGCAACTTGCAAAGATATCTGTATTTAAAAAGTAATGAACAATGAAAATGTATTCCAACTATAGTATCAGAAATGAGGGCAGGCATACCTAGAAGACTTAACAGGGTGTTTTTCACTCATATAATAATTATAAAAAGCAATGAACAATGAAAATGTATCCTAACCATAGTATCAGAAATAAGAGTGGGCCCATATAGGCATACATAGCAGATTCAATAGGGTGTCTTTTACTCATATGATAAATGAAGCTGTGAGCCAAAGTAATAATGAGATGTAAGAAAGTACTACAAGGAAGGGAACCCTTATGGTGCAAGGAAAGGCATAGTTCACCCCATGTCTGACAGAGAAGCTGGCTTTTCTAGCCAGTGTGCAGCTGATTCCGGGAGAGAAAGTTTAAAACAAAAAAAGAAGCAGCTCGTTGGAGGACAGGCAGACAGGGTGATGAGCAAATGGGTGGCCTTGCTAGAAGCTGATAGGATGCCTTGAAATCTCTTGTCTGTGCAGAGTGATGCTCATTATTATCACACAGACATCACAGTGTTGCCATGAGGAATCCTGTGGTTGTAGGAGCATCAAATGGTGCAGAACATCACTGAGTCGCAGTGCTACTGCTATAATGGAAGAAAAGTCTCACCATCTCTCTGTGTACCTCCACTGCCCTCTACTGGGACAGTTTGACATCTTGCTTCAGTGAGAAGAAAAACACCAAATTCAATAGTGTTTTCATAGAGTCAGAGATGAGAGGTAAGAAATTGACAATTGATGAGAAAACAACAGAATAAAAACAATACTTACATCTAAAAGGCTGTAAAATCGTTTGGCGATTCAGTAGCTGTAAGTTGAACAGAGCTTCTGCTTATGTCCAGGATCTGTCTTAGTTCCTCAGAATAAGGCCCTTTTGGAGACAAGATCATTGCAAATGTACTTAGGGGATCTATTTAGAATTAAGCTTAGTGTCTTTATAATGAGAAGATTTGGACACAGAGATGGACATACTTGAAAGAAAAATCATGGTGAGAAACAGCCTTCTTTTTTAAATCTTTCTGTCTTTCTTTATTTGCCTTGGTGTTTGCCTGGAACTGGAACTACAGACAGTTGTGAGCTGCCATGTGGGTGCTGGGAATTGAACCCGGGTCCTCTGGAAGAGCAGACAGTGCCCTTAACCGCTGAGCCATCTCTCCCGCCCCGTACAATATGTTTTTTTCAAATATTTATTTTTTTGATTTACTTATTAGGTATTGAGATCTCCTCCCAGGTGGTTGTTATGGGAATCGAACCCGGGTCCTCTGGGAGAGCAGTCAGTGCTCTTAACCGCTGAGCCATCTCTCCAGGCCCAATGTGAGCCATCTCTCCAGCTCCATAGCCTTCTATGCACAAGGCAACGGACAAAGAGCAAAAGCAGCTCTCCTCCACAAGCACAAAGGAACTCACTCTGCTAACATCTCAGATTTCCAGCCTCCCAGACCCCAAGACAATGTGGTCATGTCTCTTCCCTATAAAGTGATAGAGCTTTGTTACAGCAGGGAAAGCAAGCTAAAACCAAGTTTGGTACTTAAATAAAATAAAATAAAGAAAAAACCCCAAAAGCTTAAAATACAGATGCAGCTTTGGGATTAGGAAAGTTAGATGTAAGTCAAGTCTCCATTCCAGCTTGGAAAAATAGGACACAGGCAAGGAGTGGGCAGAGCTTAGGCCAGAGGCACAAGATGTTTTCCTCCTACAGCCTTGTGAAAAAGTGACCCCAGGCACACCTGGATCTTGCACTTGTAGCCTCCAGAACTATGAGGTGACACATTTCTGTTTAAGCCACCTAGTTTGGGGAAAGTTAACATGGATACCAATGTTTACTTCCATAAACAGAGAGATAACCTCAGGCAACAAAATGTCAGTTCTCTCTGAATTATTTTGAAGATTCAACATGCCCATGTAGTGCAGCTTTGACAAAGTGGTTTTAAGTGTTGCTTAGAACCGTGGTGGAGAGCCACACACATTACTGTGTGACCTCAAACTACACAAACAAACTGAATGATGACTAGAGAAAATCACAATTATTCTGTGGCTCTCAAGTACTTTTGAGAAACTTATACAGTTATTTGTGTATATGAAAATTCAAAATGCAAATTTATCCTTAAATGTTAAGTTTTCTTCAGCACGTTTATAGGGTCAGTGTTTTGTCACAATGTATGATAACAATGAGTACAGTGCCTGCCATTAGAATGCAATTGTTTTGAAACATCCATGAAATAGAAGTTTTGCAGCAATGAAACCAAAGAAATGACTGCTGTTAGCATCAAGATACATGACTTTCACTAGAGTGAACAAAAGTAGTGTGTCAAAAAGGAACACAGGAAGGCCTCATATGACAGATTTAAGACGAGACAGAGCTATAGCATAAAGGGGGGATAAAGATGGCATCTGTAAAGATTTTTACAAAAACAAGTAAGGGATTTGATGGCATGTTCTGTATGGGAAGGGACCCAGGGAAGTCTGTTAGTTACAGGAAGTGTCTGTCCTTTAAACCAAATGCTGCTTACACAAGTCTGTGCTTTATAACTGAACTGTGCCTGTTTTGTATTATATATTATCAATTACTGTTACATAGTTAATTATATTCTTTAATTAAAAGCAAAGAATTAAAATTAAAAGCTTAGAATTAGATGGGAAAATCCAGTACAAGAGAACAGAAGCAGCATGTAGAAGGCCCTGAAGTGCTATTCGCACACACACATTATTGTATACATTTTATACAAGGCTGCATCATATAGCAAACTCATGTTGCACAGTAAACATGACAGTCATATGAAATCGTTTGCTTTGATGTTTTCATCAAACCATGGGAGCCACTATATGTGTGGAAACCACTGTCAGCTTTAGCTCAGTTAAATAAATTGAAAGCATTTGCAATGCTATTTCTTTGGTTTGGTGACTCGCTGTTATCGCTCTTACAATTCCTCTTGCACTCAGCAAACTCGACTATGGCCGTGAGTCTGACATTTTCAGACAAGGCTAAAAGACCCATTAGAAAAGAAACACTAGAAAAAGAAAGATCAGGATCAAATCAGAGAAGTGGGAACACAGATGCTACCACACATCTAAAATGGAGAGACCTTTGCCTGTGGTGGTGAGGATGGAAGCCAGGGTCTCATGCATGCCACTCACACAAGGTACAAGTGAGCCACATCTCCAAGACACACACCAACTTTTGGTCAGGATCCTCTATGTAGTCTAATAGTATGGAAAGGCAGATGTAGAAAAGCCTGTGTTACTCTTTAGCTTCTAAGCTGAATAGGCTCTATAGCTGGTAGCTGTTAGGGATTCCTCTGATTGTCCTTGCCCATCATATATTCTTGAATCATGAGCTCCTTGCCCCTGGTGATGTCACTGCTTCTCTCCTGCAAAGGCTGATTTCCTAGAATCGCCCCCTGAAGGTTCAGTAGAAATCTTTGTCCTCCATGTTGAAGAAGAGAGCTGCATCTCTGAGCGGTAATCTCTTCTTGCTACCCTACTTTCTCAGTGGGCATGGTGAACTGCACAGAGAACTGAGCCAGGCAGGGCTGGGAGGTGAGTCAGCTGTGTGTCTAAGCAACTGTTCTTCAGAGATTTCAGACATCTTTCACCACATGCTTGGGGTGAGAACGGTCACTCATTCCTCTTTGAGGAAGTTAGTGCGTACCCAGGCCTTTGAACTCCAAAATCATGTGGGGCTTTGTTTGCCCTCTGATTTTAGATAGGGCTCTCCAGAAACCTTCACCTTCTAAGACTGGGCCACAGATTAAAGAACAAATGGAACTGCCAGGTGCCTTCTATATCCCCACAGAAAATGCTTTGGGCTTCATGTATTTTATTGTACATTCCAAAAGAATGCATGTTTGAGACCGAGTGGGTGTGACCTTGGAGATCTGAAATGTGTATTGTGGATGGAGGAGCAGAAGAATGTCCTTGTCCTCGCCGTTCTGTGATTCTGTGGCCTTAGGCCATGCTCTTTATTTCTGGTTTGTTTTCTTATCAATGCTGAGACAAATGCTCAGGGAATTTACAGAGTGGGATTCTCTGAGTGGCATGATTTAATAAAGAAATGAGCAGAGAGTGCAGATGTAGGAGTGGAAGAAAAACAGTAATTGAATTTTCCATGACTCCACATCCTTCGTGCAATAGGGCAACAGAGCAGTTGTCTCAACAAGGTTGGAATGAATTGCAGTGATTTAAGAAAGCGATTACCATGGCCAGGAGGCTAATTTAGCAATAGCAAAGGAATAGCTGTTGTGTTATAGCTGTGCAGAGAGGAGATTTTAGAATGATCTCTGGGCTGTGCACAGAAGGTGGACTGCACTTCCTCCGGAAACACACTGTGAGTTGCATCCTCTTCATTTACACCATGTCTTGTTTAGAGTCTCTATTGCTGTGAAGAGACACCATGTCCACAACAACTCTTATAAAGGAAAAACATTTACTTGAGGTGGTGGCTTACAGTTCAGAGGTTCAGTCCACTATCACCATGGTATGGAGCTTGGTGGTGTGCAGATAGACACGGTGCTGGCTACCTCTTGATCAGAAGGCAATAGGAACTTGACTATGGGTCACACTGAGCAAAGCTTGAGCATATATGAGACCTCAAAGACCACCCCAACAGTGACACACTTCCTCCAACAACGCCACACCTCCTAAGAGTGCACCTCCCTATGAACTTATGGGGGCCAATTACATTCCAACTACCACGCACCACTAACTTCAATATCATATTTTGCATTCTGCTGACCTTGGCATTCATGTTTCATTTTGAAGACATTTCCTCCTCTTTAGCTACCTCCTTCTCCCCGCCTCTGTATTTTCTAAATCTGGGAGAAAAACATGCAAGGTTTCTAATAAGACTGCTTTTGTGAATTTAAATGCTCACTGTCCCTAATCACCCATGGAATCCAGCTGAGAGTCAGTACCAGATGGATAAAAGCCTTATGAACTTCAAGTGGCTCTTTGCCTTGTCCTTCAAGGTGGAATAAACAGTGTGTTTGGAGCAGCAGAGATGACTCAGCCTGGGACTGAAGGGCTTGCTAAGGCCTTGAAGACCCAGGAATAGACAAGAAGCCATGAAACTTAAAAGACTAAGCGGCCAGGCCTTGACATTAATGCCATCACCACGCTCTGCTGTAATCCAAGCACTCAAAAATGTGGTACATACGAACAATGGGCTATGATTCAGCTATTTAAAGGACGGCTGTCACATGCAACAGCATGGATATAACTAGAACATGGTCCATGAAATAAGCCAGACATAAAGACGAATATTGCACGGTGTCACTCATTTGTGGGAGACAATAAAAGCTGACCACATAGGACTAGAGAAAAGATCAGAATAAAAGTGGAGATTAGGGCAGCAGTGGGAAAGTGGCCAGTGAGAGAGTGAACAGTGTCTACCAAACACAACTATGAGGGAGTAGCTGCAGCCCCCCCCCCCCGAAATGACTGAACAGCTAGTCAACTATCCAAACCAAACAACCGAACAAAATCCAGTGTAAAGACCTATGCTAGTCAACTATCCAAACCAAACAACCGAACAAAATCGAGTGTGAAGGTGCTCAACACATAAATCATACAATTTGGGAAGATAAGAATGCTAATTTTCCTGATTTGATAATTACAACTTGCATACAAGCTCTGGATTTTAATATTATACCCAATAATTACAGATATGCTTGGTTACATATCAATTATAAAATAAAAAATTCAGATGATGAGAATGAATTTTTCTCATAGTCTGATTCTCAATAACTCTGCAAGAGATGACTAGCCTGAATACTATATTCCATGCTTATTTTTATTTATTTATTGTTTTAGAAATTTCTTTTTTGTATTTTTGTGTTTATTTATAAAATAAAATCTTTTTTTATCCCTTGCTCTCCCTCCCTTCCCCCTCCCAACCCCTCCCAGTTAGCCTTCAGCCTTTCTCCTCCCCAGCTCCCATCATCCTCCTCCCCAGAAAGGGCAAGGGGTCCCAAGGTGGATTAGCTCAGCATCCACTCCAGGCAGGTCTGATTTCCTCATCCTAATATCAAGACTGGGTTAGGTGTTCCTTTGGAGGGCTGCTTCTTACAGAGAGAAATATTTAGCTGGAGAGTAAAGATATGTATTTTTTCCTATAGTAAGGTACCCATAGTAGGAATGTTTCTAGTTCTGTGACAAAGTGCGCTCCAAATAGAAGTCTCCTTCTGCTCTAAGTTGTAGCTACCAATAGCTCTGTCTGTATTAGAGACTTTTGCTCCTCCCTATACATGCTAGTCACAGCTTAAAGTGACCTCTTTATCCTTTTGTCACTAGTTTAATGTCCCCTACCTGCAGAGAGTGCTTGCATGCTACCTACCCATCATTGGTATAGAAAGACATGGGAAGGCTTATTTTATTCCCCTGGAGTTGGATGTATACTGATGTCTGATGAGGAAACAGGTGACCTAGAAGACTGAATCCTTAGAAACTCTAGCCCCTTGTCCAGAAACAGCCAGCTGCTAAACAGCTGAGTTTGCCCGCCCTCCCTCCCTCCCTCTCTGTGTCTCTCTGTCTCTCTGTCTCTCTGTCTCTCTCTCTCTGTCCTTCCCTCCCACCCCTCTCTCTGATTAGGCCTGACAATAAGTATGGAAGGCATTTTTCTTTGTTTATTTTTATTTATTTATTTATTTATTTTAATTATCATACCAACTGTTATGCTTCCCTATGAAGTTTAAAAACAGAGTTTTCTTTTGCCAGCTGCCTGCCCACCCACTCCTCCACCTAGCCTGTTCGTTTCCACTTTCATGCCACTGTATGTCCCCACTCCCTCCATCTTCCCAGGACCTCTTTCTTCCCTTTCTTGGTCTGCTTTCTGGCCTGTTTAGCCTTTAGCCACACTCATACTCATCTAAATATGCACACATATACATTACAGGCTAGGACCACCTATGAGGAAAGAACATGCAGCTTTTTTCCTTTGGTATCTGGATCACCTCAGTAATACAACACTCTCTGTATACCCTGAGTAATATACTCTCCTGGCATGTGCCCTCCAGCATCTCTTCATGGGACACTTACTGCATTGAGTGAGCTTACCTTCCCTCTTAAAGCTGATCTCCAGATCACCCTAGTGGGTCTAGCTTTAGCACATGAATGGGACATAATTTAGTTGACAGTGAACAGCTATAGAGTACACTGTCATCCTCCCACACTCAGCCCTTCATCGTTTGCCACTGTGCCATATTCATCTAGTTGGGTCATACACAAAGATATGCAGGCACCTGATGGCCCTCCTTCATTTGTGCCTCATGTGTGTGACCCATGGCATTGACAGTGCCATGTCCCTGATACTCTTCCCAGTACAGGTGTCAGTATACCCTGTAGGAATGACAGGAAGCACAATTACTCTGGTGTATAATCTTCCAAACTCTTAACCCTCTAGTTTTAAGGATAAGGATCCCCAAGAATTTGTAGTATAGGATCACTGCCTGGCATCTACATTAATATTACATATTGTTAGTACACAGAAGTTTTGATGTAAGCCTCTATGTCTCTCCAACAACAACACGCTTCTTCTTGAGATCTTCTGAGTGTCTTCCTGAGGCACAAAGGTTCAGAACAAACACCACAATTACAATTGGGGGCAAGCTCTGGTATTGATTTAGACTCTTTAAGTTGATGGATCCTTCATGGTTCCAGAAAAGTCCTTAAGAATTAATTCTATCCAAAGAGAGGCCTGACTTTTGGGCTTTTGGTTCCTGGAAGGCAGTCTACAATCCTTGAACTGTCTGTTGGCTAACAGTGTTCTTTGTTTATCTGGAATCCTTAGAATCAACTAGATAGTTGAAGAGAGTAAACTTAGCTCAAGAAATGCCATTTTGTATTCTAGTAGCCATAGAGATAAAATAGAATTCAGCTCCACATTCCTGGCAGGAGCTTGCCCAGTTCTAGGAGAGAATGAGCTGGACACCTGGATGATCCAGGTGGAGTCCAGGACTAAAAGGAGTCTTCCATTTTAGAGAACTATGCCGAACTAAAGCAGACAGAGCCCTGAGAAAGAGTCTCTCACCCAGTTCCCAGAGACCATAGCTAGAAACTGCTGTTCACAGAGGGGCAGTATGACCTAAGTTTCAACTGCAGAATCCAGAGCACCCTGGCCCTGCTAACTGACCACCAAATGCTCTAGTCAAAATACACCACCATCATTCCTGGGCCAGGTGCACATTCCAGGAATGATGGTGGGCTTTCCCTTCTATAGGAGACATTCCAGGGCACAGAACCAGAACAGCTTGACCATACCCCAAGGATGAGCTACAGGACCCTGCACAAAACTAGCCCAAACATGCCAGGAAGTAGTAGTAGTAGTAGTAATAATAATAATAATAATAATAATAATAATAATAATGATTTTCACCTTGGTACTAACCAATCAAAAGCCTGACATGTTGTTACCGGGTACCCCCACCCTAGTCTGGAAAACCCCTAGCATGAGCCAATTAGCTAATGACTCCTACCATTATCCTCACCTGAACCCAAATCACAGCCTCGGGCTATAAAAGGAGCCCCCCCCCCCCCCGAGGCCCTAATCAACCCTGCTGCATGATTCTGGTGTAACGGACATCTGGAGTGGTTCACAAGCTATCTCGTCTCCATCAATAAACCTTGCTTTTGCATTCCGCTGCATCCTTGTCTCCGGTGGTCTCTCCAGGGTCTCGACTTTGGGCACAACATAGTGTATGCTAATAAAGATTTATGGTTGAAGTTTGGAACATATGGAATTACCTAAAACTCCAGTAGGTTAAAGACGGAGGTTTGACATATGGGTAGTAGACAATGGATGAGGTAACCCCAATAAACTTTCTAGAATTCTAGCCTTGAGTCAACGTCTCTAGTTAACAAAATATCCTGTATATTGTGTTATTAGAAGTGATTGGCACTGTCTATGACTTCTGAGGTAAGGACAGGCCGAAGCCCTGTGCTGTCCTTGGCTGTTTCCATGTATCTCCGTTCACAGCAATAATCTATAACCATGAAGATATTGACGTTTGGGGCTCCCTCAGCTCTTTTTCCAGACCACCAGACCTGAGAGGTTTTTCTTGAGGGCTCTTTAACTTGTAGTTGGTGTCAATATGGTAGGGTAGTCTTGGAAACTGGTGAATTTTCTAAGTCTTCACCTTTATCTGTTGACTATTTCTGTTTGTCTTTGCTCTTAGACACAGATCTCCACATCACAAAGAAAGCCAGGGAGGAAATGATTGGGTTTATCTCTGACAGATGACAGCAGAGTAAGTGCCTAGGGGTTGGTTAGTCTCCTCATCTTTCCTTAAGCTCCATATATAGACTTTTGGCAGAACCTGTGATTCTGGATGCCTTAAGAGTTTCCTCTCTGGGTGAGTTCAAGACTCACAAAGAGCCCTCAGGGAAGGAAGTGGAGGAGACACCAATAAGCCTTGCTTGGAGATTCCAGGGTTGACAGCAGAGATCAGATTCGATGAGACTGATTCTGTTGTAGGATAGTACATTCATACTGCCTCAGGATTTCTCCCTCCCTCAACCCGTGGCATGGAATGTGTCCCTTTCCTACCTGCTGATTAAACTCCTTGATTTCCTAAAGTGAAATATCACTATCCTGAGAGCTTTGTATGGAGATGAGAGAACATTTTTCTTATGCCACCCCTGCGTGGGCCCTTCCAGAACGGATGATAGGAATGGCATTCCGTGGCATCCTCATGGTCCAAGAGTGGATGATTCTCTGAGTACTCACTAGGGGCCTTGGCATAAAATGATTCTCCGTTTTTTCTACTCAAAGGTCTATCCCCTTAGAGTATGTCCCTCATCCTCAGGAAGACACCTGAGGAATAACTGCCAGAGCTTCACCCTAACCACCCTAACTGGGGCTTCCAAGGCATGACACCAGGGGCCTGCAAGCCTCTACTGGTCCCACTCTATGTGGTATTAGTGTTGCCTCTGTCCTCATGCAGAGGTTAACCCTGGCTGCTATCAGTGAGTAGCCCTTACTGATTTCAAACCTCCCTTACTAATAACTAATACCTGTATCTTGCAGTGCCCTGAGTAAAGGTCTCCTCACTTCCATACATGACCCTAAACACCATGGGAAGAAAACAGTATTAATCAGGATCTATTTCAAGGGAACTGAGTAGAGGTAAGGGTACTAGTGGTTGGCTGCAAGCTTCATCAAGTAAGAGAGACAGAGACAAAATGAATGCCTCAGACAGTCTGCCGGTCAACTCAACTGTTTCAGATTACCAGAATTCTTACAGAATTCTTCTTTAAAAAAACTTTTATTGCTATTTTGTGGATTTCATAGCATGCATTATCTCCCCATCCCCTTGTATCTGACATCTGCTCTTGTAACCTCCCCCTAAAGCAAAACCAAATTTAAAAGAAAAACCAAACCAAACAAAAACAAAAACAAACAAAAAAAAACTAAACAAAAAACAAAGAGGAGAGGAGGAATCATTTTGTAGTGGAAGCTCTGGTGTGGCCCATTGAGTCACACAGTTTGCCCTTTAGTCCATGCATCTTTATTTGCAAGTGTTCATTGCTATGAGTCACTGGTCTGGCTGGAAGCCTCTGGCTACTACTGCTACACCACTGATAATGGGCTCTCTCTGGGGCTCCTCTTGGATACCCTGTTGTTGTCCTGTGTCATGGAGATCCTTTTGTTTTGGATCTGTAGGTTCATCTCCTTCACCTGCTCCAAAAGTTCACAGATGGGATGGATGTTGAGGTGGGCCAACTCCTAGCTCTGGTTCTAGGCCTGGGTGGTAGCAGCTTTTCCTCATCATCACTACCTGGGCAAGCTCTCCAGTACTGCCTCAGCTAGCTCATTCAATTCAGCCTGCAGCAAGGAGCAGGGCCAGTTCTCTTGTACTCAGGCCCTCAGATCCAGGTCGCTCACAATCATACCACCAGGACCAGCTCCATAGTTTTGCTCAAGCAAGGTGCAGGGCCCTCTCTCCTGATTATTGTTAAGGGTTTCCAAGTGAGGGGTGGGGGGACAGGGTCAGCTCTCCTGCTACCATGTCCTCAAGGTTGGCTCACCTATGCTTCTGACAACAGAGTCAGCCTTAGTGTGCTGCCCAGGTGAGGTACACACCTGTGGTAAGGGGTGGGAACATCTTTCCTGAGTATGAGGCCCAGCTTTCCCATGAGGAATGGGACCAGCTCTCTTGCTGCTGTATCCAGTAAGGGGCAGGGCCAGCTATCCCAAGGCCAATGAAGGGTGGGGTTGGCTCAGCACAGTATGGTCCAATGACCCCTTGTGATAACACAGGCCACAGACATCATTACAGACCCCGGCTGCAGCAGGACCATGGACCCAGATATGGGCCTCAGCAGCTGCTTTAGACCAGACATAACCAGCACAGGCCACCCAGATCAATACAGCCCCAGTGGCAGCATGGCCCTCAGGCAACAGCATGGTCTCAGGTGGCTAACCAGACCCTGGGCATCTGCAGAGCCCTTGGTGGTAACAGGAGCCATGGACATCGACTCAGACCCTGGCTGCTGTAGGGCCACAGACCCAGAGAGGGCCAATGGCAGCAGCCCTGACCCAGATGACACCATGAACCCAGATGACAGCTCAGACCACTCAGATCAGCATGGTCCTCAGACACCTTCATAACCACAGATTGCAGCCACCAAGACCCCAGGCACTTATGTGATCTTTGGTGTCAACATGGATCAAGGACATCAATATAGACCTCAGCTGTTGTCAGACCATGAATCCATGATCTTAGGCAGCAGCCTGGGTCCAGATGTCACCATGGTCCCATGTGGCAGCATAGGCCACTCAGATCAATATGGCTCCTGTGGCAGCATGGCTCTCGGGTGCCAACCTGGACTCAGATGGCACCCCAAATTCCTGGCATTGGCAAGGCCTTTGATAGTCTCAGGACTTCAACACATACTGACCACAGTGGAATCATAGACCCAGACATGTCTATCAGCAGCAACCCTGGTCCAGACAATACCATGGCTCCAGGTGACAGCACTGGCCATTCAAATCAGCTTGGCTCTGGTAGCACCACCATCTTTGAACACCAATATGGTCACAGGTTGTGGCTGACACCCTGGGCATCTGTGTGGCCCTTGGCTGCAACATGCCCCAGTGTTACAAAGGAACTTTGGGTGACTGTCCAGGCAGACAGGTGTAATCTCTGTCATTTCTAGATTTTGGAAGTTGCTTGCATTTCCTGTTTATTCAGGTAATATTATATCCTTCTATGGTCTTTGATATAGTTGAAGATTAGATAGTTATAGGTATAGGTTTTCTTAGTTATTTTAAAAAGTATATTGGATATGAAACTTTAGACTTACAAGGATAGGGTAGATGATAAAATATTTTCTTTAATTTTGTTAAATACAAATAGACTAGATATACTGTAATTTTTGCTTGATAGCTGTTTTTTAAAAAAATATTTATTTTTATTTTATGGGAATTGGTGTTTTACCTGCATGTATAACTGTGTAAGGGTGTCAGATCTTGGAATTACAGACAGTTGTTAACTGCCATGTAGATGCTGAGAATTGAACTCAGGTCCTCCAGAAGAACAGTCAGTGCTCTTAACTACTGAGCCATCTCTCCAGCCCCTTAATAGCTGTTTTGAATACGTAATTTTGCTATGTTAAAATTGAAACCTTCCTTTTTGATTAGACAGAAAAGGGGAAGTGATGTGGGAATGTCTTTCTGTATGCTGTGAAATAAAGGAACAGTTTTGGCCTATGGCGAACACCGTAAGGCGGAGAAATCAGAGCATAGGTAGGAGAAGGAGGGCGGAGTCAGAGACATGATCCAGCTGCAGAAAAATCAACACATAATGAAATAGGTAAGTCACAGGTCACGTGGCAAGACAGAATAATGGAAATGGGTTAAATTAAGATGAAAGAGCTAGCTGGCAATATGCCTAAGCCATAGGCCAAACAGCATGAAATTAATATCTGTGTGTTTCTTTGGGACTTTGGGATTGCTGATTCAGATAAACTGGGCAGATCCGGACAGTGGGACTAGGCTGGCCAGAAACCTGCTTCTCTCTTCCATTTCCCTACTCTGTACTAACTCACCATTATGGTGTCCGACTACCTGTCACCAGGGATACTGGTTGGACCATAGGTGGAACTTGATTGAGTCCTGCCCATCCTAGCCACAAGGTATTGAGCAGAGCTATTTCTTTTTTCCCCTCTTGAATGCCTAGAAACCTTGGTCAGTGCTTGGTATGATGATACCTGATTATCCAGCATCAGAGGCACTGAGCGGGCTCGTGGTTGATTGTTCGCCCCTAGACCATCTTGACGAGGAGCCATCAATGTCTTCTACTGGCTCAGGTCTGAAAAGGGCCAACCCGCTCCTGGTTGATTGTGAGTCCCCCAGACCAAGAAGTCTGCTTAGGTGGGGGGGCATCTGTGTCCTCTGCCGGCTAAGACCTGAAAAGGGTTGAGCCACTCCTGGTTGATTGTGATTCTTTTTTCTTTAAACATTTCCTTATTCATTTTTTGGGGGGAATCTCAAATCATGCACCCTCAATTCTACTAATTTATCAGTCCCTTCATATCCATATTTTAATCTTGCAGCACCCCAAAAAGATAATTAAAAAATAAAAATAAACCAAACAAAAAATACCTTTGCTCCTCCTTCTTATTGCCTGTCCAACACCTCTTAATTTGTCTCAGGTGCATTGGGAGTAGCAGTATGTCACGCAGTATGCCCCCTTGTCCAATCAGCTTTACTAGGAAATGTTCATTGCAATGAGTTTGATTCAAGGCCTTTGGTTTCTGGTACACCATCATCACTGGACCCTCATCAAATACCTCTCAGATATTCTGTGGCTACCCTGAGTCCTGGAGATACTGAGGATATCATTTTGTAGGACCAGTCCCTTCACATTTTCCAATAGGTCATAGATGGAGTAGATATTAGGGTGGGCCAACCCACAGTCCAGGATGTAGGCCTGGGTGGCAGTTGAACTGGTCAGACCTTACTGTTGGGGCCACCCCAGTCAGACCTGGGGCAGAGCCATCTCTCCTATGCTCATACTATCAGGGTCAGCTTTTTCATACCTATGGTGAGAGGTGGGGCCATCTCTCCTGAGTACAGGGAGCCTCTCCCACGAGAGTTGGGACCAGCTCTCTTGCTGCAGTGTCCAGCAAGGAGTAGGTTCAGCTTTCCTAGGGCTAGTGAAGGGCAGATCCATCTGGACCACAGACATCAATACAGACCCCAGCTGCAGCAGAAGCATGGAATCAGACATGGCCCTAGGCAGCAGCTCAGGCCTGGACATTACCATGGCCCCTATGGCAGCTCAGGTCACCCAGATCAGTATGGCCTCAGTGACTGCATGGCTCCTGTACACCAACATGGTCTCAAGTAGCTGACCAGATCACAGGCAGTCACATGGACTTTAGTGGCAACTGAAACCATGGCATCAACACTGACCCTGGCTGCTATAGGGCCATGGACCTAGACATGGTCATCAGCAACAGCTCAGGCCTGGACAACACCATGGCCCCGAGTGGCAGCACAGGCCACTCATACCTGCATGGCTCCAGCAGTAGCACAGCCCTAGGACACTGACAAGGTCACAGGTTACAGCCCAGAACCCTGGCATCCATGTGGCTTTTGGTGTCAAAATGGGTCACTGATTTCCAACACAGGCCCAGGCCACAGTAGGTCCACTGACCTGGACATGGTCCTCAGCAGCATCCAGGCCTGAATATTATCATGGCCCCAGTGGTAACCCGGCCCTCAGACACCAACATGGACTCGGGTAGCTAACCTGACCCTAGGCATCACAAGGCTTCAGTGGCAACTGAAGGCAAGGACATCAACACAGACCCTAGCTGCAGCAAGGCCATAGACAGCAGCTTGGCAGCAGCTCAGACCTGAAGGTTACCATGGCCTTGGGTGGCAGTGCAGGCCACATGGCACAGCTGCATTATAACTCTTGAAGATCAATGTCATGGCCCTCAGCTATGCTCTGTCTCAAACATTACCATGGCACCAGGTGCCATCACAGGCCATTCATGTCAGTATGGCCCCTAAAGAGGCACAGGCCTCCAATACCTGCATGGCCACAGGTGGCAACCCAGACAGTGGGCATTGTTGTGGCCTTTGGTGGCAACATGGACCATGGACGTCAACACAGAGCCAGCTGCATTAGGACCATGGACTCAGACCTGGCTCTTGGCAACAGCCCAGGCCTGGATGTCACCATGGCCCCAGATGGCAAGCAGTCTACCGATATCATCACTGCCTTTGCTTCATCCATTCTACCTCTTTCCACAGCACACGAACCATTCTGATTCTCTTTCTCTCCCATTTCTTAAACACACATTTGCTTATTATGATGGCACCCTCCCATCAGGCACTGCAAGGCATGGGAAGTGCCCATGAATGTCTTCAGCTAGCCCTTGCCTTGTGGGCCCAGGCTGACCTGTGGGTGGTTTCCACCCAGCTGGGCCAAGTGGCATCAGGCAGATCTGTTGATTTCTTCCCACCAGCCTAGGCCTGGAGGACCAGCTAGAATATAATTCTTAACACTTAGGGACCAACATGCTGAAATTAAGCATGTCCTTTAATTTGAAGGACAACAGATATGAATCAGCTGATGTATATGAAGGACAAGTAAGAGTGTAAGGTTTGCTGAAGGCGTTGACATAACAATAGGGTTGACTGAGTTGTGTGGTTTGGAAAGATCAAGTGTCAAAGGCTTTGTGTGACACTACATCTTTCCTCTATTAGAAATAACAAGCGGAGAGTGTCTGTGGCCCTTTCTCCTCATTAGTCTTAACTGGATCATTTAGTTGGCAAGTAAATCAGCCAGAACCTCTGAGTCTGGCTATGGTGTGGTTAATTCATCATTGCCCTATTGACAGACTTTTGAACTTGTACAGTTACTATTATCAGAAATTCCTGCTACTGTGGCCATCTCTTGATTTCCTTTTCTGACATACATACTCATTTCTCTTAGATATATATCCAAGGTTGGAATGGTGACATACAAAGTTGTCTGAGCTTCAGTAAATACAGGGAAATCATTTTTTAAATAGTTGAACCAAATCATGCTCCCACTAATCAGGCTTGAAAGCACCGATTGCTCTACCAATAACTACTCTAGCAGTAGGCTTTCTTTAAAAATCATTTAGCTCAAGGGGATACATGGATAAAAAATGAGACTTTATTAATAATAAAATAAATAAATAAATAATAAAAAAGAAATAGAGTAATAAAAATATAATAAGCCATGTTGAGATGAAAAATATACAAAGAGTCTGAATTATGAAAAAAATCATTTAGCCATTCTTTTTTCATATAATGTTATAACATTATTATGCTATTTCTATTTTATAATTTTAGGTATGGGGGTATTGGCATCTGTATGTATATACAGATGCACATGTATAGGTGCACATGTGTGACATTCTGAGGAGCAGAAGAGGGTACCAGGCCTCACTTACCACTCTCCACCTTATTCTCTTGAGATAGGGACACTCACTGAGTTTGGATCCCACTGTTTTGCTAGGCTAGTAGCCAGCAAGCAAGCCTCCATCCCTCCCTGTACCTCCTATTGCTGGGGTTATGGGTCACAGCCATATCTAGATTGTTATGTGGATGCTAAGAGTCTAAACTCAGATCCTAATGCTAGAATAGTAAGCACTCTTACCCACCTGAGCATATTCCTAACCCTTGTAGTTTTATTTAATTAATGAATTAAAGATTTGTATCTTTTCTTTTTAAATTTATTTTTATTATTTTATGTGAATTGATGTTTGTGCCTGCATGTATAACTGTGTAAGGATGTCAGATCTTGGAATTACAGACAGTAGTTAGCTGCCATGTGGATGCTAGGAATCCAACTCAGGTCCTCTGGAAGAACAGTCAGTGCTCTTAACTGCTGAGCCATCTCTCTAGCCAGCCCCATTTTTAAAAAAAAGATTTTTTAAAAGAGATTTGTTAATTATGTATATAGTACACAGAAGAGGGCACCAAAAGTCATCTTAGATGGTTGTGAGCCACCATGTGGTTCCTGGGAATTGAACTGAGGACCTCTGGAAGAACAGTCAGCACTCTGAACCCCTCAGCCATCTCTCCAGCCCTGATTTGTATCTTTACATGTGATTATCCTTAATAATTAAATTTTATTTTTATATGCTCATTGTTGGATTTAGTATATTATAATTTAATATTCAGTTCAAGATGCCACTGGATCTAAATTTTCACTTGTTCTGTGGACACTGAAACTAATATTAGATGATCACAGTCCTTCAATATGCTCAGAGATAAACTGCTTAGAGTCTAATGCTCTCCTCCATGTTAATATGCAGAGTGCTTGGACTCATGCTACAGCTGTGGGTAAGCATCTTGCCAAAATTTTAAAACCCATACAAAGCAGACCTTTACTAATTTACATAAAGTCCTTCTCTCAATCCTGACCTATACCCACACACTTGTTATCTCATTTTCTCCCTTTGCCAGCTATCTATGAGGTTTTGACCAGATATCATATTACACAGTCCAGTCATTGTCTAAAGACAAGAGTTCTTCTAAGATTCCCCTTAGAGTATCCACTGCCAATCCCAAGCCACTGTGATAGCACTCTTTGGCATTCTCATGCCGTCCTGATTAGAAAGGCAGGGACTAAGCTTGGGTTGATAGTCCTTGAAGGACAGTGTTCTGTATATAAATAGTCAGCTGTGTTATTAGTGTGGTCCCTTTATCTGTCTGAATATCTTTATAAATGGATACTGATCTTTTCACTGTACATTTTTATCAGTTCTAGAAGCTAAGAGGAGCTGTGAGTGCTGGGCTGTGGCCCTAGTTCAGTTTTTGTTTTGAGATCTGGTCTTATAGCCCAGGCTGGATTCCTCAAAGTCATGGAAATTCTCCTGCTTTCTAGGTGCTCAGATTATAAGAATGAGCCATGCTATGGAAGGCCTTGGTTTTTTCCCACTCAACCACTCTTCCTGCTTTTCAGGATCGTGAACCTGGACAGTCACCAAGGAATCTAGGACTCTATCATAAATGCCTATAAGCCCTATTTTGGTAGAAAAAAGAGGATCAAGTACATAGCTTGCTACTTTGTTGAGAGACCTGGAAAGCCAGAATTATTGGTAAAGGAAATGGATCTATTGGCAGGTTTTGCCAGAACTAAGGAAAGTTTCTTACTTTTCTCCCCTTCGCTCCCATAGCAATATAGATGTCTTATAAAAAGATCAAACAAAAGCTAGGAAGTGCACACATATAGATTTAGCTGTAGTTATGAGAACTGTAGAAACTCTCTCTCTCTCTCTCTCTCTCTCTCTCTCTCTCTCTCTCTCTCTCTCTCTCTCTCTGACAGGAAGGTCACACCAGGGCCCAGGCCTCTAAGTTGTTCTCATCCCCAACATGGGTTGTCCTAGAGGAAGCTTTATTTCTTTTTGCTCATCACTTTGTGGTTCCAGTTACACTGTTCCAGAGGGAGAGCATCCTCACCTAGAGACTCCTGTCACATTCCTCCATTTGCTCCTGGCTGCCAGCACCTGTTCTGTTTGTAGCTTGCAAGCACTGCCAACCACCCTTGTTCCTTTTCTGGGAACCCTGACACATCTCACAATCATTATCTTTTCTTTTTCAGGTGCTGGATATGAAACCCAGACACTCAAAATGTTGTCTACACTTTTTCCCATGGATCTGGATCCCCAGTCACTAACAATCATTTTTTTCCTCTCACTAATTTGCTTATACCTAGCCCTTGCTTTCTAGGTATATTTTGGTTCTTTCCTGCTATACTGAGTATATATATAGTATTCCTGCTATATTTCGTTTAAGATTTTCCTTTAAGATTACATACCATTCACTGTTCCCCTCCCCTCCCTTTCTCCTGCTCCCTCCCACCCCGATCTTTTCCTCAGAATGGGGTAAGGCCACCCTTGGGTAGTCAACATAGGTTGGCATACCAAGTTGACAAGGACTTTGCCCCTCCTCCCTGCATTAAGGCTGAGCAAGGCATCTCATCATAGCTAAAAAGCCAGTTCATACACATGCATGTTGTATGGAAGATTCCAGGCTCATGGTGCTCTGTAGGCTGTGTCCACACTCGTGCTTCCCTCTTTTCCAAGAGTGTTCTCTGTTTGGTTCACAAGTAGAGTTAATTCTTTCTACTGCTCCACTATCTACACAGTGTGGGACTTAAGACCTCTGGCATTCATATTTTGCCATCCTTCAAATAGACTCTCCAATACTTTACACTGTAGTCTACTTTTGAGTGAACCCTGACCAAGACACATCAGAGGAATCTAGAAAATTTCTTATGAATAAGAATAAGCCTGGTGACAAGGCCTCTTTTTAAATAATATTTATTTTATACCCTAGTTGCTGTTTCCACTCCATCCTCTCCTCCCATCCCTTTCCCCATCTCTGCTCTAAGCCGTCCATACACTCCTCCTTTATTTCTGTTCAGAAAGGGACAGGCCTCCCATGGGTATCAACAAAGCATGGCATATCAAGCTGCAGTAAGACTAAGCACCTCCCCATGTATTAAAGCTGAGCGAGGCGACCCAGTATGAGGAATAAAGTCCCCCAAACAATACAAGAGTCAGAGACAGCCCCTTTTCCCACTGCTTGGAGTCCCACAAGAGGACCAAGCTACACAACTGTCACATATATGTAGAGGGCCTAGATCAGTCCCATGCGGGTTCCCTGGCTATCAGTTCAGTCTCTGTGAGCCCATGAGCACAGGTTAGTTGATTCTGTGCGCTTTCTTACAGCGTCCTTGACCCCTGTGGCTCCTATAATTGTTTCTCCCTCTCTTCCGCAGAATTCCCCAAACTTTGCCTAATGGGTCTCTGCATGTTTCCATCAGTTGCTGGATAAAGCCTCACTGATAACAGTTGGGCTAGGCACCAGTCTGACCACAGGAGATGGCCAGTTCAGGCTACATATCCAATATTGCTAAGAGTCATAGCTGGGGCCATCCGTGTAGATTCCCAGGAGATTCTCTTGTGCCAAATTTTTACCTGTCCCTGAAGTGTGCCCCCTTTCCAAAAGTGTCCTTCAGTACTCTCCCCCTTCCCACCAACCTGATCATTCATGTTCCTCTCTCCACCTGCCTTCAGTCCGCTCATGAAATCCCCTCCCCAAGGAGATCTGAGTTTGTCCCCAAGAATTCTCCTTCTTACCTAGTCCTATGGGTCTGTGGACTGTGACATCATTATCCTTTATTTTGCAGCAAGTATCTGCTATGGAAGAAGTCTTTGGCTTTACCAGAAGCCAGGCAGGATCTAGGAACACCAGGTAAGACACTGCCCTCTGCTAGCTAACACTCCTTAAAGCCACCCAATAACCCCAGACTGCACCAGTTCCCTTGAGCTCCATACTAGGGCTCAACCCTCACAGCCTTATAGGAGACCAGGCTGGTCCTAGGAACCCCAGGCAAGACAACGCCCACTGTGAACCAGCCACAAAACCCCTTTAAGCCTGCCCAACAATGCCAGACTATAAACCCTAGGGGGCATACTCTGGTCTACAATTTTGGAAGAAGACTTCTGCTTTACCACAGGCCAGGCCACACCTAGGGACCCCAAATCTACAACTTCAGAAGCAGACTTTAGCTTTACAAGAACACGGGCTAGATCTAGGGGCCCCAGACTACACCCCCTCCTCTGGGCTCTATATCCTGGTCTACAACTTCAGAGATGACAAGGTCTCTTAAGGGCACCTCCATCAATATGTAAGGTGAAGTGGAACTGATTAATGTGTGTGCTTACATGGCCAGAACAGAATTACACATGACTCCTGTTTGAGGTACTTCCTCTATTCCCACTGTGGTTATGCTCTAAACAACAGTAGCTTTCTTAAATACAGGGCAAATGCTGGCTCCTCTAGTTACTCTGCAGACATTTTTACGGCACCCCAGGCACTGTGCAAGCCCCCACACCCAGCCTAATCGTATAAGGAAAATCCAGGCCTTTTCCTCGGTGACACAAACATGCAGAGTTCTATGGCAGTGACATAAGGGTCAGAAGTTATTAGCATCTGAGTCACAAGGTGGCAGCAAAAAGCCTTCAGACAGAGGGGAGTCAAGAAGTGAACTAAGCCACCTTGGGACCCTGGGACCTCCTGCCCTTGCTGGGGAGGAGATGAGCTGATGGAGAGAAGAGAGAGTGACTGGGAGAGATGGGAGGGGGAAGGGAGTCTGAACAAGGGGATACATGGATTAAAAAATGAATTTTTTTTCATAAAAAATAGTAGACTAGAAACTTGCTCACTACAAACCACAGGACACCTGCTTTGGGCCACTTGTCTTAATAAGCAGAGGCAAGGCCATGGTTGCACGCAGATATCAGGTTCCCTGTTCTGGAATGGTAAGACACCAGTTGTAAGTTACCCAGAGCATGAGAACCTGGAGTCTGAAAATGTGATGAGATGGAGGGTAGTGATGACTGCCTCTCATTGGTGCCGGGACTAGAGGGTCAGTACATAAAGAAGACTGTGATCCTTTTTGCTTGGCTCTGAGTCAGTATCTTGGTGGAGACTTGATGTATTCCTGGTTTGGGAGATCCTGGAACATGCAAGATGCTAAGTGAGAACTTTGGTTTGGGGGGAGCTAAGAGCTTTGGAGAGACCGAGGTTGACACAAGAGATGCTGGGGAAGGTTCTAATTCCAGTGCACACTCCCAGAGGCAAAGACTTTCCTGTCCATGAGCAGTTGCAGCCACACAGATCAGGAACCCATGGTCTGTAAGTCCCTTCCAGGATGCCAGATGCTGAGAATGAGGGTTTTGTTTTGTTTTGCTTTTTTTGCATTTATTTTTATTTTACTATAGACAATGGGAACTACAGCTTAAGTCCGAGAGGCTCAAAATATTTGCACTGCAATTTCACTGATGGACTTGTAAACATTTTAAAATTACTTTTCAAAACTTGTATATATACAAAAAACAAGGCCCTGTTAATCAACATGAACAAAGCTTATATGAACTCACAGATACTGAAGCAGTGTGCTTAGGGTTAGGGTTAGGGTTAGGGTTAGGGTTCAACTTAATGCCTGAACAGGTCTGTACCAGGCTCTCTGCATACATATTGTGGTTTCCAGTTTAGTGGTTTTATGCAACTCCTGAGTATGTGACTGAGTGGGTCTCTGTTTCTTGTGCCTTCTCTTGGGTTCTTTTTCTTCTGTTTGCTTTGTCTGATTCCAATGTATTTTATATTATTATATTATTGTATTATTATCTCTGAGAATCCTATTGGCTTTGTAATGAGAGACAGAAAGGAAGTGGATCTAGATGGGAGGGGAGGTAGGGTCTAGGAAGAGGAGAGGGAGGAGAAATCATAATCAGGATATATTATGTGAGAAAAATAAAATCTAATGTTCATAAAAGGAAATAAATAAACTGTGTGCTCTGTGTGTGAAAGGGAGAGGGGAGGAAGGAGAGACTATGAGTGCAGTTGCTCACAGAGACCAGAAGAGGGCGGTGGATACCCTGGGGCTGGAGTTAGATGAGGTTGGGAATTGTCTGAAGTTGGTGCTAGAAATTAAACTTGAGCTGCAGAGTCCCAGCACACTCTGGAGCGCGGGCACATAAACTCTGCCTGTCACCATACCCACAGCTCCTGCTGAGGGAATTTGCATGGCTACCCAACGCCACATCGAACTGAGGGAACTGACAACTATAGGGGTCCCAGAAGGACAGACTCAGACCCTATCCAGAGGTGAGGAGGGGTCACCAGGCCCAAGTGCCTATATCCCAGCCAGGAAGGGAGACTTGAGCTCCCATCGGTTTCGGTTCCGCTTCCAGGACCAAGTGCTGTCTGCAGAGTCCCAGCTCATTCTGGAGCAAGGGCAGATAAACTCTGCCTGTCACCATACCCACAGCTCCTGCTGAGGGAATTTGCACGGCTACCCACCGCCACATCAAACTGAGCGAACAGACAACTACAGGGGTCCCTGAAGGGTAGATTCAGACCCTGCCCAGAGAGGTGATAGGAGGCACACAAACCCTAGTGCCACAACTGACCAGGAGCCATATAATCGTGAACCACTGAAGCCATGGGCAAACGTCAGTGCAAAAAATACAAAGAACAACATGGTAACTCCAGAAGAGAGTGGCAATCTTACAAATACAAGACCTGAACTGAGCAGTGAAGAGGAAACAGAAGGAAGCAACACCAAAAATTCCTTTTTGATGATCATTGAAGCTCTCAAAGAAGATATGAAAAAAAGCCTTAAAGAAATAGAAGAAAATACAAACAAAAAATTGGAAGAGATGAACAAATCTATGAAAGAAACATGCCAGGAACTAAAAGCTGAACTAAAAGCTGAAATAGAAGCAATAAAAAAGGCACAAAATGAGGCAAAGATGGAAATAGAAAACCTGAAGAAAAAAGCTGGAACCACAGATACAAGCATAACAAACAGAGTTCAAGAGATGGAAGATAGAATCTCTGAAGTGGAAGACTCAGTAGCTCAAATAGATATATCAGTCAAAGAAAATACTAAAACCAAAAAAGCCATAACTCAAAATGTTCAGGAAATCTGGGACACCATGAAAAGACCTAATTTGAGAATAATAGGA
>PVIH01007265.1:0-50233 GCA_004025045.1 Sigmodon hispidus | reverse complement strand
GTCAGCACGCCACATTATAATGAAGACACAAAACATACAGAACAAAGAAAAAATTTTAAGAGTTGCAAAAGAAAAGGGCCAACTCACATATAAAGGCAGACCCATCAGAATAACGCCTGAATATTCAATGGAAACGATGAAAGCTAGAAGGGCTTGGTCAGAAGTTATACAGACGCTAAAACAGCATGGCTGCCAAACTAGAATACTATACCCTGCAAAATTATCAATCACCATAGATGGAGTAAACAAGGTATTTCAGGACAAAGTCAGACTGAAAGAATATCTATCTACCAATCCAGCACTACAAAGAGTATTAGAGGGAAAACTCCAACCTAAGGACCCCAGATACACGCATGAAACCACAAACAATCAATAATTCCACAGGAGAATACTCCAGAGAAAGGAAATACAAACAAGTTACCACCAAAAATGGCAGGAAATATCAATCAATGGCCACTAATTTCCCTTAATATAAATGGACTCAACTCTCCTATAAAACGTCACACACTAACAAGATGGATACAACAACAAAAGACATCCTTCTGTTGCCTACAGGAAACAAACTTCAACCACAAAGACAGACACAGGCTTAAATTAAAGGGCTGGGAAAAGATTTTCCAGTCAAATGGTCCTAAGAAACAAGCGGGGGTTGCAATCCTAATATCTAACAAAGTAGACTTTAAGCTAAAAGCAATAAAAAGGGACCAAGATGGTCACTACTTATTCATCACAGGAAAAATTATCAATCACCATATTTATGCCCCTAATATAAGGGTACCTACTTATGTAAAAGAAACACTGCTAAAGCTCAAATCTCACATCAATTCTTACACCCTAATAGTGGGAGACTTCAATACCCCACT
Source organism: Sigmodon hispidus (assembly GCA_004025045.1). NCBI lineage: Eukaryota > Metazoa > Chordata > Mammalia > Rodentia > Cricetidae > Sigmodon > Sigmodon hispidus. The sequence goes on along the minus strand of PVIH01007265.1, from coordinate 49,370 downwards.
TTCAACCCTGGATAGATCAACCAGACAACGACTCAAGAGAGAAATAAGGACTCTAAAAGAGGTTATGATGCAAATGGATTTAACAGATATCTACAGAAGCTTCCACCCAAACGCAAAGGAATATACATATTTCTCAGCTCCTCATGGAACTTTCTCCAAAATTGACAACATAATTGGTCATAAAGCAAATATCAACAGATACAAAAAAATGGAAATAATCCCTTGTAACATATCGGACCACAAGGGCCTAAAGTTAGAGTTCAACAACATCAAAACCCAAAGAAAGCCTACCAACTCATGGAAACTAAACATCACTGAGCTGAACCATCTCTGAGTCAAGGAAGAAATTAAGAAAGAAATCAAAGTCTTCCTAGAATTTAATGAAAATGAATCCACAACATATCCAAACTTGTGGGACACAATGAAAGCAGTCTTAAGAGGAAAATTCATAGAGCTAGATGCCTACATGAAAAACCTAGAGAAATCCCACACTAGAGACCTAACAGCTCAGCTGAAAGCCTTAGAACAATTAGAAGCGAACTCACCTAGAAGGAGTAGATGGCAGGAAATAATCAAACTTAGAGTTGAAATCAATACAATTGAAACAAAAAGAACAATACAAAGAATCAATGAATCTAAGAGTTGGTTTTTTTGAGAAAGTTAACAAGATAGATAAGCCCTTAGCCAAACTAATCAAAAAACAGAGAGAGAGTGTTCAAATTAACACAATCAGAAATGAAAAGAGGGGCATAACAACAGACCCCCAGGAAATCCAGAGAATTATCAGATCATATTTTGAAAATCTGTATTCCACAAAAATGGAAAACCTAGAAGAAATGGACAGCTTTCTGGACAGGTACCATCTACCAAAATTAAATGAAGATCAGATCAATTACCCTAAACAAGCCTATAACCCTTAAGGAAATTGAAGCTGTCATTAAAAACCTCCCCAAAAATAAAAGCCCTGGTCCAGATGGTTTCAGTGCCGAATTCTACCAGACATTCAAAGAATAATTACTACCATTACTCCTCAAACTATTTCACACAGTAGAAACTGAAAGAATATTGCCAAATTCCTTTTATGAGGCCACAATTACCCTAATTCCCAAGCCACTCAAAGACACAACAAAGAAGGAGAATTACAGACCAATTTCCTTCACGAATATTTATGCGAAAATTCTCAACAAAATTTTGGCAAACCTTGTACAACAATGTATAAAAAATATCGTCCATGACGACCAAGTAGGCTTCATCCCACAAATGCAGGGCTGTTTTAACATACGAAAAACTGTAAACATTATCCATCATATAAACAAACTAAAGGAACAAGACCACATGATCATATCCTTAGATGCTGAAAAAGCCTTTGACAAAATCCGACACTCCTTTATGTTTAAAGCCCTGGAGAGATCAGGAATACAGGGAAAAATATCTTAATATAATAAAGGCGATTTACAAGAAGCCAACAGCCAGTATCAAACTTAATGGAGAAAAACTCAAAGCAATCACACTAAACTCAGGAACTAGACAGGATGTCTTCTCTCTCCTTCTCTATTCAATATAGTTCTTGAAGTTTTAGCTAGAGCAATAAGGGAACGAAAAGAGATTAAGGGGATAGAAATTGGAAAAGAAGAAGTGAAGCTATCTCTATTTGCAGATGATATGATTGTATACATAAGTGACCCACAAAATTCTTCCAAGGAACTACTACAGCTGATAAACACCTTCAGCAATGTAGCAGGATACAAGATTAACTCAAAGAAATCAGTAGCCCTTCTATACACTAAAGATAGAAGAACTGAAAAAGAAATAAGGGAAACATTACCCTTCATAATAGCTACAAATAGTATTAATTACCTTGGAGTAACTATAACCAAAGAAGTAACAGACCTATTTGACAAAAATTTTAAATCACTGAAGAAAGAAATTGAAGAGGATATCAGAAAATGGAAAGCTCTTCCATGTTCCTGGATAGGTAGGATCAACATAGTAAAAATGGCAAGTCAACCAAAGGCAATCTACAGATTCAATGCACTGCCCATCAAAATCTCAACACAATATTTCTTGGACCTTGAAAGAACAATACTCAATTTCATTTGGAATAACAGGAAAGCCAGGATTGCCAAAACAATTTTACTCAACAAAAGAACCTCAGGAGGTATCACCATCCCTGACTTCAAGTTATACTATAGAGCTACAGTAATATAAACAGCCTGGTACTGGTATAAAAACAGACTTGTGGATCAATGGAACAGAACTGAGGACCCAGACATTAACCCAAAAACCTATGAATACCTGATCTTTGACAAAGAGGCCCAAAACATTCAATGGAAAAAAGATAATATATTTAACAAATGGTGTTGGCATAGCTGGATGGAAGTGTGTAGAAAAATGCAAATAGATCCGAGGCTGTCACCCTGCACAAAACTCAAATCCAAATGGATCAGAGACCTCAACTTAAACCCAGCCACTTTAAACTTGATAGAAAAGAAAGTGGGAAATATACTTCTACGAATTGGCACAGGCGACCACTTCTTAAATATAACACCAGTGACACAGACACTAAGACCAACAATCAATAAGTGGGATCTCCTGAAGCTGAGAAGCTTCTATAAAGCCAAGGACACTGTCAATAGGACAAAACGACAGCCTACAGAATGGGAAAAGATTTTCACCAACTCTACAACTGATAGAGGACTGATCTCTAAGAAATATAAAGAACTCAAGAATCTAGAGCCCAAAACCTTAAATAACCCAATCAAAAATAGGGTTCAGATCTAAAAAGGGAATTCTCAGCAGAAGAATTACGAATGGCTGAAAGGCACCTGAAAAAGTGCTCATCATCTTCAGCCATCAGAGTAATGCAAATCAAAACAACTTTGAGGTACCACCTGACACCTGTTAGATTGGCTATGATAAAAGACACAGAAGACAGCCTATGTTGGAGAGGATGCAGAGCAAGGGGAACACTCCTCCATTGTTGGTGGGAGTGTAAGCTTGTTCAGCCACTTTGGAACGCAGTATGGCAGTTTCTCAGAAAATTGAGAATCAATCTCCCCAAGGACCCAGCAATACCACTTCTGGGTGTATACCCTAAAGAGGCACAGTCATACTCCGAAGGTATTAGCTCAACTATGTTCATAGCAGCATTATTTGTAATAGCAAGAACCTGGAAACAACCTAGATGTCCCTCAACTGAAGAATGGATTAACAAACTATGGTACATCTACACAATGGAGTACTACTCAGCAGTAAGAAAAAATGATATCCTAAAATTTGCAGACAAATGGATGGACTTGGAGAATATCCTCCTGAGCGAGGTATCACAAACTCAGAAAGATAAGCAAGGGATGTACTCACTCATTAGTGGTCTCTAAACAAACAAACAAACAAACAAGAAAAAAGCAAAGCATGCCCAAGCTGCAAACCACAACCACTGATCAGCTTGGGATCAGAAACACCCTGGACTGACTCCTTGGATCCCACTCCCCCTAGAGGAACACCTGACTCACTCTTGAGGGAGAGGGGAGAAAGCTGGATCTGCCAGGAGTGGAGACTGAACTAAGCAATATTGGGTCAGTGGGATCTTGGGTCTGTCTGCTGCCTGCTCAGGGAGGGGATAGGGAGTTGTGGAGAGGAAAGAATGACCTGATGTAGCAGGAGGGGGAAGGGACCTTGAATATGGATATACAAGGATAGAAAGTGTGACTTCTTTGTTCATAACAATAATAATAATAAACCTACTTTCGCTATAAAATAAAAAAAAAGAAAATTGGGAATTAGGGTCAGAAAATTGTACATCAGGTAGATGTTCAGTGATAACTCAGGCAAGAGTTTTGAAATAAATAAATTATGCCTTTGTTGTGAGTTCTAATAATATGTCTAACTCTTGGTACCCCTAAAAGAGCTGGTTGCTGGCAGCCTGGAATGTGAGAAGTACTTTGAAAACTGGGTGAGGAGGAGAAGGAAGACTGTAAGGTGGAAAGTAGGAAGCACTTCAGAGCAAAAGAACCTTAGGCAAAGGCTAAACATAACGTGTGTTGGGATAGAATTTGTGCAACCCAATTAAGCTTAGTTTAATTTAACTTAATTGAATTATTTATTGAGATGGGATTGTTGTTATGTAGTACACCCTGCTCTCAATTAGTGGCAATCCCCCTGTCTTAATTTCCTGAGGGATGAGATTATAGGCATGCACTATCATACCTGGTTCCTTTAAGCATATATCAGTCCATTAAATTATCCAGCAATGTGGTTGTGACTGGTTACACTCTAGATAGACATCTAATTATTACCTGTGAGATTGATGAAACATCACAAGTTATCTCCATTCTAGGATAAAAAAAAATTGAACCTCAGTTTTAAAAAGACACACGTGTCAATTGTTGACCTTAATTCCTGGGTAAATGGAATCTTGTTCAGAAAGTCCCTTCCTATCTTGATATGTAATTCCTGCCTAGGTTTTCTTATAGCACTTTTGGTGTTTCAGGTTTCACATCTAGGTCTTTGATTCACTTGGAGTTTGTTGTTATACAAGGTAATAGATATGGGTCTTCATTCTTCTGCTTGTGGACATTTAGTTTTCCCAGCACCATTTGTTGAAGATGCTGTCTCTTTCCTTCAGGATACCTTTTTTGACTCTTTGTTAAATATCAGATGGCTGTAGTTACAAGTACTCATATTTGGATCTTCCGTTTTATTCCATTCATTGGTCTACATATCTGTTTTGTACAAGCAATAAAATGTTTTTATTACTATATCTTTCTTTATAATGTTTCTAGACATCTGGAATAACAATATATCCAATGTTTTTCCTTTTTCTTATGATTATTTTGGCTATCAGGCATCTTTTGTGGTTCCATGTGAACTTCAGGATTTTTTTATTTTTGTGAAGATGTTGTGGGTATTTTGATTTGCATTGCATTTAAATCTATACCCTGCTTCTGATAAGACAGTCATTTTTACAATATTATTCTACCAACCTATGAGCACAGGATGTCTGTCCATTTCTGGTATCTCTATCAATCTTTCTTCACAAATTTGCAGTTTTTAAAAACGAAATACATTCTGTACAGCTAAGGAAACAATTAACCAAGTGAAGAAGAAAACCTCAGAGTGGGAAAAAATCTTTGCCAACTACACACCTGACAGAGGATTAATATCCAGAATATACAAGGAACTAAACAAAAACAAAACTAAACAAAAAAGAAAGAAAAGCAAAGTTTATGGAAATAAATATCTCAGCTAAACATGGGCTATCAACTGGGTAGTGATGGTGCACACTAGCACTTTGAAGGCAGAGGCAAGAGGATCCCTGTGAGTTCAGTGTCAGCCTAGTCTACAGCGTGAGTTACAGGACAGTCACAGCTCCAAAGAGAAACCCTGTCTTGAAAAAACAGTTTTTTCCCCAGGGATAACAGAGAAGTGGTAAGTCACAGAGCTTTAGATGTTTGAGTAGAAGGCCAAACAGCTGGGTTTTAATGGCACATACCTTTAATCTCAGCACAGGGAAAGGTGGGCGTGATGACCTATGCCCTTAATCCCATAACTCCAGAGATGAGATCTTTCTGTGTTTCTGTGAGTTCAAGGCTCACTACCGAGTAGCTCACACCTTTAATCTTAACCTGGATGGGATACAGCTGGTCAAGAAGGGTATTTAAGGCAGGCGTAGGAAAACAGTAGCAATTAGAAGCGACCAGCAGTTAGAAGCTGAGGAAGCTGGAAGATAGCTGGGCTAGATTTGACTATGGTGTTTCCTCTTTCTTATATTTCAGCCTTTCCCCGATATCTGGCTCTGAGTTTCTTTCATTACAGTCAGAATTCATGCAACACTTAGCCATCAAAGAATTTGTGCAGCAAAAGAGGAATTCAGCTCTCTTCTAGCCTGAGCAATTATTTCAGTGTTATAAACAGGGGAGAAGTGTTGTCCAAAACAAGAAACACTAGCCTTGTAAGTCATTCTGTCAATGTTATTGCATAATTAGCACCACATATACACTTATCATTAAAAGGAAACTTGGTGAGCAGAGGTATGGTTTTACCTTTATAACATTACAACTTAGATGATCACTTGGTCAGTTTTGGGTAAAGTTGATTTGCCTGAGAAACAATCAGCCATATTTTTTGACATGCAACTGACATAGGTCATTGAACTTAAGTTGCTGTTTTTCTTCTTGATTTTTTACTTCTTGGGTACTAAACCTAAATCTGACTTTGTTCTCTGTATTCGCACTTAACCTGATGCTCTACAGAGAGGACAGAGGCATGTTTGTGCCTATCTTGTGCCCACAGTCTCCCATGTGTCCCCTCTACAACCCTACCAGTATTGAACCTAACCTGTAATTAAAGAATTCTTTGCTGTTTCTAGCTCCATTTGTCTTCTTTCATCCCTCTCCCCCTCCTCTCTCTATCTCTACATATATCCACCCCAAGGAAATATGCTACTTAAACACTTCTATTTGGTATGCTGGAGATGGAAACCAAGACTTTGAAAGTGTTAGGTGAGGGGCTGGAGAGATGGCTCAGCGGTTAAGAGCACCATCTGCTCTTCCAGAGGACCTGAGTTCAATTCCCAGCATCCACATGGCAGCTAACAACTGTCTGTAGTTCCAGTTCCAGGCAAACACCAAGGCAAATAAATAATAAATAAATAAAGTTTTATTTTAAAAAAAAGTGTTAGGTGAAACATAAATTCTAGTTTGTGTTCAATGAAAACTCAGAGCCAGATAGCGGGGAAAACTCTGGAATATCAGAGAGAGGAAACAGATCACAGTCAAACCTCACCCAGCCAACTTCTTAGGGTAAATGCTATCTTCCAGCTTCCTCAGCCTCGCTCCTTGTCACTTTTACAGAATAAATCTCTGTCTTCCTACACCTGCCCTAAATACCTTCTTCACCCAATTATTTCACTTCCGCGTTCAACTCTGCATCATATTCTAAAGTTAAGACTAAAGTTGTGAGCTACTAGTATTTGGTAATAGGCCTTGAACTCACAGAAACACAGAAAGATCTGTCTCTGGAGTTATGGGACTAAAGGTATAAGTCACCACTTCCATCTTTTCCCGTGTAGAGATTAAAGGCCTGAGTTACCACTCTCTGACCCTCCTGGCTTGACTGTAGGTAGATCTGTTCTCTGATATTCCAGACTGGTTTTATTAAATATAAAATATATCACCACAGAAAGTTCTATCTCTGGAGTTAAGGGAGTAAAAGTCTAGGTCACCACTCCTGGTCTTCCCTCACCTCCATGCAGGGATTAAAGGCATGAGTTACCACTCTCTGACTCTCCTGGATTGACTGTGGGTGGATTTGTTCTGTGATATTTCAGACTGGTTTTATTAAATATAAAATATATCACCACAGGTAGGCAAGCACTCCATTTAACTACATCCTCAGGTCCCTTCCATAGAAATACGAATGGTTCTGAAGTTGCAGTTTATGGCTAATCCTCTATATACCACGGACTCTATTTTATCCAGCCTATACATTTACCATTCATTCAAGATTTTGGCTAGTATCTCCTATCTCTGGGGAGACCCAAGAAAGGAGTAGGCATGGAGGAATGGATGATTCCCTCTCTGTGTCTTGGTCTGACTCCTTCTCTGTCTCTGCTTTTCTCTCCTGCTCTCCCTCTCAAGGTCATACAGACGGATCACAAACTCACTGCAGTCCTACCTCAGCCTCCCTCATTCTGTGATTACAAATAGAAGACACTGTGCCTGGCTTTCTTTCACTCCCTTGACTTACGAAAACATTTGGTGGAGGAGTATAATGCCCTTGTTCCCTGTACTGCCCTTCTCTTGGAAGATAACAAATGTTGTTTCAAAAAAAAAAAAAAAAGCAAAAGATATTGTTCTTCCCTTTCTTTTCTTTTTTTAAATAGCTTTTTTTTTTCAACTTTGAAGACTGGACTTATTTGGAGAAAAACCAAAAACCCTCAACCAAAACGATGGGATTTTACTTCTCAAGATATCTCCCAAATCATTTTCATAAAATATTTTTGTAAAATTTCATAGAAGAAATGTTATGTATTCAGGAGTGGGGTATACATCTACCCCCTTTTTATTTCAACATAAGAGCAACGTAGGAGAGTGGGACACAACATCGTTCTTCGGATACAACTATCCTGAAGGAAGATAGGCACAAAGAGGGAAAACTATCTTTTCTTTTTTTTTTTTTTCAGTAAACCTATTTATTAAATAATTTATTTTATAAAATCTTAGGGAAGCAGAAGGCCAATCTTTTCATTGTCTACAACCAATGGATTTTTAAAAAGCCATTCAACCACTCAACCATAGGTATCTCTCTAAAAGCCCACTTGCTAGGTACTAGCCAATCAAGTCCAATGGATAAGTGACTTGGTATGCCCAATGTTGCTGCACACTAAACCAATGCTCCTGCATAGCAGGCCTAGGGCTTGTACAATAAGACCAAGATATCATTTGTCTGCAGGTATCCTGACTTCCCACAATAGGGAAGCTTGCTGTCTTTGGAGCTGATACCTACAAAGGTGCATATCATATCAAAGCAGACAGGTTAAGTTACTGTGTTGCAAGAGAAATCAGGACCTTTTTGTAGCCAGAAGTTCCTGGGCTGGCCTAGTCCAGAGGTCCAGGCCTGAATTCCCACAGCCACTTAGTTCCATAATCGAACAAAGGCTTATATTTATTGAAAACTGTTTGGCGTATAGCTGAGGGTCATTACCAACTAGCTCTTATAATTTACTTCAAGTCATTTCTATTAATTTATGTATTGCAATGTGTTCTGTGGCTTTACTTGTGTCCCATTACACCATTCTTTCTGGGTGGCAGCTTGCAGCTTCTCTTCCTGACTCCACCCTTCTTCACCTTTATCTGTGCTTGCATTTCACACCTGCCACCTCTAAGCTGCCTTGCCACCATAGGGCAAAACAGTTTCTTTCTTCCTTCCTTTCTTTCTTTTTTTAATGTTTATTTATTATGTATACAGTATACAGAAGAGGGTATCAGATGTCATCATAGATGATCATGAGCCACCATGTGGTTGCTGGGAACTGAACTCAGGACCTCTGGAAGAACAGTCAGTGCTCTTAACCGCTGAGCCATCTCTCCAACACCCAGTTTCTTTATTAACAAATGGTTACAAAGTATATTCATTGTGCACAGAAAGATATTCCACATCACCTTGTTCAATAGTTCTTTGCATCACCCTTTATTGTTGTCAGACTTCTTTAGCTCAGGGGCAGATTTGGAGTCTTGATCTTTTTTGTTATCTTTCCTATCCAATTCCTTCCAGTGGTCATTGTTCCTCCCATTTCTAGGACAATGGCTGGAATTCCCACTTTGGCCTTTTGGGACACTCACCCCATCCATTTTATTTTCATTTTTCCTTGATAGTCTTTCCTCAAATGGCTGAACTGGGGCTGCTTTCTCTCCATTTCTTGTAGGTGACTGCTGCTCTGTGCCTGAGCTCTGAGATCAAGCAGGAGCAATCACACATTCTCATTCAGTAGAGGGGCTGACACTACCTTTAGAGACTGATCGGGTTTAGAGGTTGGAGAGCCATAGTCTTCTTTATTGAGTGTTTCATTTTCTAGAGACTTGTAGCTCTCTCTCCTTTCATGTATTTCTGCCAGATGTGGCAGCAGTCCCAGGCTGCGAGGACTCACTTCCTGTTCGTTCTCTTTCCTGAGTTTCTTCTCTTTGCAACGTAGGCTTCTCTCCTGGGGTCGGCAGTCTAGTTTTGGCTCATCCAGCTGACACTACAACTTCTCCCGTTCCTTCTGTAGTCGCTCTTCTACTTCTCTTTCTCTAGAAACTGTGTCCACAGGTTTTGTCCTTCTATAGATGCTTCTTGATAGGACTGAGGGGTGCTAGTGAAATTGACTTCCTTAGCTTCCGAGGCTTTAGATCCAGTTTGGGTCTTGGGCGTGGGGGCTCTGTTCACACCTGTAATTGTGCCCAGAGTAATCATCCCTGGAGCTCCATGACCAATCATCCCATCGGTCGTACAGGTCTTCATAGCAGACACCACCTCCTCTGTAGTCACTGTCCTCACAGTACACATTAACAAATACTCTTCTGCCACTGCCTATCCTGGAGTCATAACTATGGTCATAGTCTCTGCTGTCTTGCTCATCATAGCTCTCTGGCCCCCATAGCAATCCATCCATATCTTGGCACAGGCTATCTCAATATACATCCTGTTACTGATCTGAAGATATCCATATGTGTTTCCAAAGATATCAACACCTTCGATAGGTGGGTAACCATCAAAGTTGTCTGTGTCAGGATGGTCCCTACAGTAGTGTCTGTTATGTCAGAATCCTGATTTCTATCTCAAACAAAAATATGATTATCCCTGTCTTTATCCTGTGCTTGGCCAACAACATCCACTCAAATTCTTCTGTTACCTAGAGACTCATCATTGGAATCTCAGAGCACTGAGCACAGAATCCCGGCCCTCAAATTCTGCACAGCTAATTTTCAACCTGTCTGGATTACTGGGTTTACAGGAATCATCCAGCGCTGATATTTCATCCTCTCAAGAATTCCTTAATGGAGTCTTCTGACACATCATAGGGCAGGTTCGTCAGAGAAGCAGAGTAGGGTGATTTGGAAAGATGGCTCTGATTGATATTGGGTTCTTTTTTTTTTTTCAAAAAAAAAACTTTATTATTTATTTACTTATTTGCCTTGGTGTTTCCCTGGAACTGGAACTATAGACAGTTGTTAGCCGCCATGTGGGTGCTGGGAATCGAACCCGGGTCCTCTGGAAGAGCAGACAGTGCTCTTAACCACTGATCCATCTCTCCAGCCCCCTGTAGAGCAAAGGGAAGGATAGGATGGCTAATTAGAGGTGCCCTGTATACATTGTCATCATTACTATGCCAACTAATTACGCACTTCTTTTCAGATTGTCTGTTTCGTCAGCCCACATGACTAGTTAGGGACATAGGTATTTCCTCTAACAGTAGCCACATCAGCATCCAGAAAGTTTGTTAGGAAGTTGGTCTTCTTCTTCTTCTTCTTCTTCTTCTTCTTCTTCTTCTTCTTCTTCTTCTTCTTCTTCTTCTTCTTCTTCTTCTTCTTCTCTGCCTCCTCCTCCTCCTCCTTCTCCTTCTTCTTCTGAGGCCAACATGTTGGGAGAAGGAAACATTAGGTTTTTAAATTATTTTTTATTTAAAAAGGTTTTTCCCCCATATATACCACTGTTCCCCCTCCCTTCCCTCCTTCAAGTCCCTTCAAGTCTTCCCTCAGCCTCCCCCCCACCTCATCCCCCATCCATTCCCCAAGGAGGTAAACATTAGTTTTTAAGGTTAGCATTCAAAGTAATGGGCTTTACTATGGCATTTTGATACATATGCATTAATTTACATTCTCTACATGTTTTGTTATATGTTGTCCTCTCTACTGTCATTTCTCTTGCCTACTCCTTGGTACATTCATCCCTCTTTGTAGCTTGCCCAACATGCATTCCAGCATTCTCACTTATCTTCTCTTTATCTTCTTTTAAGATCTTCTTTTCTCATGATCTTTTTTCTAGTTCATTCTCTCTCTCTCTCTCTCTCTCTCTCTCTCTCTCTCTCACACACACACACACACACACACACACACACACACACACACACACACACAGTCACATTGAGATTCTGTATGTGAGAGAAAACAATCAATATTTGACTTTCTGAGTCTAGCTCATTTCACTTCACAGAATGATTTCTAGTTCTGTCCATTTTCTGCAAATGTCACAGTTTCATTTTATTTTCTGTGGAATAAAATTCTGTTGTGCATGTGTCAAAATGTCTTTTACCCATTCATTTGTCAATTAATATCTAGGCTGGTGGCATTTCCTAGGCATTGTAAATAGTACATCAATAAACATGGATGTGCACGTATCTTTATGGCACCTCAACTTAGAGTCCTTTGGGTATGTATATGGTATAGGTGTACCATATTGTAGCTCTATATTTTTAGTTATTTCTATATTTTTAGTTTTGTAAGAAAATTTCATATTGTTTTTCCATAGTGAATATGATGGTTAATTTTCATCACCAAATACATTGGATTTAGAATCAGTGCAGAACACAAATCTTAGTGTCTATGTGGGTATTTCTGCAAAAATTTAACTGAGCAGGGAAGACTTACCCAGACCATTAACTCCATGGTCTGGGGTCTTGACTGAATGAAGAATGAGAAACTAGGGATAGGGATGAAACTCAATTGGTAGAGTGCTTGCCTAGTATGCAGAGTCACATAGAACCAGACATGGTTGCACACTGCTGTAATCCTGAGACTCAGGAAGTAGAGGCTGGAGGATCAGAAATTCAATGTCATCCCTGAGTACATATTGAATTTAAGGGCAGCCTATTCTGTATGATATTCCATCCCAAGAAAAAGAAGGAAAAATAAAAGAGAAGAGGAGAGAGGAAAAAACAAGCTGAGCAGCAAAATACACCTGCCTTTGCTCCTTGATTGTATATACGGTGGACCCAGCTTGTTCACTCTCCAGCTATCCTCCCGCATTCCCTGCTAGGAAAGACTCTACCCTCAAACTGCATTTTTCTACAATCAATAATTGGTACCTTGTGAAACTGAGAAGTTTCTGTAAAGCCAAGGACACAGTCAATAAGTCAAAATGTCTGTAAGTGACAGAGATTGATCTCTAAAATATATAGAGAACTCAAGAAACTAGAGCCCCAATCCTTGAATAACACAATTAAAAAATGGGGTTCAGATACTATAAAGGGAATTTTCAGCAGAATTACAAATGGCTGAAAGGCACTTGAAAAAGTGCTCAATATCTTTAGCCATCAGAGAAATACAGATCAAAACAACTTTGAGATACCACCTTATACTTGTTAGAATGGCTAAGAATAAAAACACAGATGACAGCCTATGCTGGAGAGGATGCGGAGCAAGGGGAACATTCCTCCATTGTTGGTGGGAATGTAAAGTTGTTCAGCCACTCTGGAATGCAGTATGGATGTTTCTTAGAAAATTGGAAATCAATCTCCCCAAGGATCCAGCAATACCACTATTTAGCATATACTCTAAAGATGCACATTCGCACCCCAAAAGCATTAGCTCAACTATGTTCATAACAGCATTATTCGTAGTAGCAAGAACCTGTAAACAACTTACATGCCCCTCAACTGAAGAATGGATTAACAAACTGTGGTACAAATACACAATGGAGTACTACTCAGCAGTAAGAAAAAATGATAACCTAAAATTTGCAGGCAAATGGATGGATTTGGAGAATATCCTCCTGAGTCAGGTATCACAATCCCAGAAAGAGAAGCGGGGGATGTACTCACTCATTAGTGGACTTTAAAAAAGAGAGAGATGTCATTGTACACAAGAACTCAAGGCTAGAACATAGCTAAATGACACAATGCTTCACTTCATCTACATTGTTGGCCTTTGGCAGGGGTGTGGGTGAGGAAAGACTTGTTTTCTTTAAGGGTCTGGCCACAGTGAGTTTAATTATGCTCCAGTAAGTAAATGAGCAGTATGAATGGGCTTTTTTGTAAATGGGGAGATCATAAGAGTGGGTATGAATCTGAGAGTATTATTGATAACTGAGTTTGATGGGGAGCATGATGTAAAATAACCAAATAATATATATGTATATATATATGTGTGTGTGTGTATGTATAAATAGAAAAGCATCTCAGAGTGAAAAGATAGAAAAAAAAAACTGTTCTAAGCAGACCAGACCTGGAAACAATCATGTGTAATTATCCACTTCAAACTAAAATTATTCAGAAGAGATAAAGAATTAACACTTTACTTTGGGAAAAGAAACAATTAATCAGCAAGATATTATAATCTTAAGCATATATACACCAAACTGTGATGCACACAATTCCACAAAAGTGTACCATTGAGATAAAGACACAGATTAACACCAACCACAAAACAGTTAATGATTTTGATGTTTTGCACTCTTCAATAGAGAGGCAACCTGGATAAAATAACACCGGTGTTAAATAACCTTACCCATCATATAGATGTCACAAATATTGAAAGAATATTCCACCCAAACATCAAAAAATATACATCCTATTTAGTAGCCCATGGAAGTGTCTCTAAAATAAACCACATACTGAAACATAAAACAAATCTTTAATAAGTTCACAAACATTGAAAAGAGGACTCTGTGCATTCTGTCTGGTCAGAATTCTATAAAGCTTCAAACCAACAGCAAAAGAGTTCATGGTTGCTAAGAGAGATTAATCAACACATTAATGAATGAAAATGAGTTAAAGAAGAAATGAAAAAAGAAATATAAATTTATGAAATTACTACCATGTTTCTGGAATACATTATTAGTACTGCTAATAAGGAAGTTTGCAGCTCTAATGTAAATAATCAGAAAAAATAGTTAAATGACTAAATGCTACTACATAAGAAATTTGAAAGATTAAAAAGTCTAACTATAATCTAGTAGATGGCAAGAAATAACAAAATCAGAGAAGAAATTAATAAAAGAGAAACAAATAGAACAATTCAAAGAAACAGAAAATCTGTTTTTTTAAAAAATAATAATTTTTCCATATATACTGCTGCTCCCCCTCCCTTCCCCCTCCCAGTTCCTTCCAGTCCTCCCTCAGCCTCTTCCCATCCCATACCCCCATCTATTCCCCCAAGGAGGGCAAGGAGTCCCAAGGGTGGGTCAGTTCAGTCTGGCATATCTAGCTGGGGTAGGTCCAAGTCCCTCATTCCAGTATCAAGGCTGGGTTAGGTGTTTCTCTGTAGGGAATGGACTCAGAAATGTCAATTCATGCACAGGAACATAGTCTGATCCTACTGCAAGAGGCTCCACAAACTGCCGAGGCCGTTCTACTGTCACCTACATTCACAGGGTTTAGTTCCTTCACATGAAGTTTCCTCAGCTGTCATTTAAGAGTCAGTGAGCACCCAATAGCTCAGGTCAGCCATTTCTGTGGGTCTGTCTACTCCTCATGATCCTGATCTCTTTGCTTATATAATCCTCCTCTTCAGCTGGACCAGAAGCTCCACTTGGTGTTTAGCTATGGATTTCTGCATCTACCTCCAACAGTTGCTGGATGAAGGTTCTATAATTTGTCCATCACTCTTATCCAGGTTAGCAGTAAAAAGAACAAATAAAGCAAAAAGATATGGAAAAAAATCCTAAAATTTGATCAGGTAAAGAGCATGAACAAGTTTAAATTTACAGACAAGACAGGTACCCAGAAAGCCTCTGTAAGTAGTAGAAATTAGCACCATTAAATTCAGACTTCTTTTCTTGTATCTGTTACTCCACTGTCTTACAAAATCAAACAATGAGTTTTCTCAAAATGGTACACAACTCCTGCCCTCCAAGTAAGACAGTGACAAAATGAGAATCCTTCCCATCTATGAATCATACAGCAAAATAGTTCCCCTCTCACCGAATCTTGTGACTAGTTTTTAGGTTAGTAAAAGTTGTTAATTTGTTCTGAGTATGTAGGTCTTCCAGTCTTTTTGACCAGGGATGCTCAGCTTACCTTTTGGAAGATCCTTCTGATTCAACAACTCAACTGTGGAGCCATGCAGTTGACTTCTTTTTCATGTGCTGCCCTTCTTTCCCTGATACTTTTGTAGTGTTTCATCACTACCTTTGTGAATTTATTATTTATATTTTATAAATTATTAATTTTTATTATTTTGTCTAGTCTTCACCAAGCAACAGATAAGTAGCACCTAGTCAATTTTCTTACCTTGAACCTTGAATAACAGAGAAAATTCTCACTATGTAGTACAGGCAGGCCTGGAACTCATATGTATCCCAGATTGGCCTTAAGTTAATGGAAATCATCTTGCCTTGGCTTGCTCATGCTATAACCACAGGCCTTAACTACCAAATCTGACTTTCAACATAGATTGTTTCCGTGAGTTATGGGATTAAAGATTAAAGGTCACCACTCCCAGTCTTTCCCATTGCTGGCATTAAAGGCATGAGTTACCGCTCTCTGACTCTCCTGGATTGACTATGGGTGGATCTGTTCTCTCATATTCCAGACTGGTTTTATTAAATATATAACATATCACCACAATGGATCTTTCTGTTTACAGGCATGGCAAGTATCATGAGGATGAATAGAGGGAAACCAGGAAGCATTAGTTGAAATCTTGCAGCTCATTATCACTATGTGCTTATTCTTAATCATGAAGTTGAAGAAAGAACATGGAAATGAACAAGCCACAAACCTGATCATGCCGGAAAGTAACATTTCTTCCTGTTCTCTAAATGGTCCTCCAAGTTTGTTGTTTGGTTGGCTGGTTTTGCCTTTTTTGTTTGTTTGCTTTGGTTTTTTGACACAGTTTCTCTGTATAGCTTTGACTATCCTGAAACTCACTCTACAGACCAGGCTGGTTTCAAACTCACAGAGATCCACTTCCCTCTGCCTCCCTAGTGCTGAGATCAAAGGTGTGCACCATCACTGCCTGGCTCAAGTTTCTAAATGTAGATAGTCCCTGCCTCCATGGAGAGTGAGTCCTGTGTATTCAGGAGCCACAGGGGTCTCAGCTCCATCTTAGCAATGTCAGCCAATTCTATACTGCTCACCCTCTCTCCCTGAGTCCAGAGGAATAGGACAAATATACTATTCTGCCCCCTAATGCACAGTAAAGCACTCTAGCTTATAATGATATATTTGTACTATTACACATTTGAATTTAATTAGTTTCTATAATTATGTTTAATTTATTAGAAATTTGTGGTGATAAATTATATATTTAATAAAGTTTGTATGGACTATCAGAGGACAGAGCCATCTCTCCATTCCTTTTTTATTTGGCTTTTTTTTGAAACAGGGTTTTCTATGTAACAGTCCTGGCTGTCCTGGAACTTGCTTTGTAGACCATTCTGGCCTCGAAGTCACAGAAATCCTCCTGCCTCTGCCTCCCAAGTTTTAGGACTAACAGGGTGTTTTGCATTCCCAGATATGTGTATGCATATGTATGTGTATATAAACAAAAATTATAATACATCCACATATTATGTATCTCTGGACATACAAATATTTATACACTACCTATGTATATATGCAAACCTATATACCCATTTAGCCATGTGCACTATATTGAAACCTATATACCCATTTAGCAACATCCACTATATTACAGATCATCACTTTGGGGCAAAACCAGCCACTCTCTGTCACCTCTCTTTTGTATATACAATTATATCCATCTACTATTTACACAACGATATATAAGAGAGACACACCACCATACTTCTTTATACCTACTTTCCTTCTTTCTTGCTTTTTTTAATGTAATACAGTCCTGCCTTCACATGTAACCAGCAGATTGGTTTGCAGATACTAATTTTTTTTTCGATAAGCCACATTTTCCTTTGTAGTGCCAGCAGTCAACCTAAGTAGGAAACCTTGGAGCTTTCACAAGGTATGCAAGTTCCCTATTACTGACTTCCATCCCCATACTCGTTTATAAATACACCTAAGCATTTCATGTGATATTGTAGCTTTCTGCATCTTGTCTTGCAAATTTTTCCTTTTCTCTTTAAACTATTCAGGCTTGTTTCACCACAAACTTGCAATAATCCTCTTGCTTCTGCCTTCTGAGTGCTGGGATTACAGGCATGTGAGGGGAACCCTGAAGGTGGTAGGCAGGCAGGGAACTGAACTTTAAAGTGGCAAGAATGAAAACTCAGTTCAGATTGACTTTGTCAACCTAGATCAAACTTTAGGGAGTCTGATGCCATGAGGTTTATTGCCAGTATATTTAAATATAGTATAATTTGGGGGAAAGAGGTTTCCTGGTATAAAACAATCCCTGGAGCATAAGAAAGCCTAACTACAACAATTCTTAACACAAAGTATGTGTCATTTCTTCCAAGGAGATGAGTTCTAAAGATAGGCTACCTGTAGTAGGTTGGCATTGGTCATACAGATAGTATAGAGGTCATGTGGCTGTTATCCACTTCTGGTCCCAGTTGTGGGAGCTTTGGAAGTTCATGTTTTTAATGAGCTTGTATGGTACTATCATATTATGGTATATGTTTAATAATAAACATCAGAACAAACTCACAGCTGAGTGGTGGTGTTTCATGCCTTTAATCTCAGCACTTGAGAGGCAGAGGCAGGCAGATATCAGTGAGTTAGAGGCCAACTTGGTCTACAAAGTGAGTCTAGGACAGCCAACAAAATACTGTCTCAAATAACAAAAAAGAATAACAAACACTAATCTAAAACAATACAGTGAAGAATAAATACTAAGGGTAAACTACAATACCAAAGGTAAATACCAAAGGTAAACTACAGACCTTGAGTGGTAATGATTTGAAAATGCAGGTTCATTAAGAGTAGCAAATATGGCACTTTGGGGAGGAGAAGTGACAACAGAGAAAGCGATCCCTGTATGGGGTAGGAGGTAGGTGTCATACTTATATACCTTTCTGTTGAGTTGTAAACCTCCAACGTCTCCAATAAAATTGTTTAAAAGGAAAGGAAAGGAAGTAAAGGAGGCCAGTGCTGCCGAATAATAAAAATGCTTGACTTCACCCATAGTGAAAGAAATTAGGCTAAAGTAAGATTTCACTTTTCAGCTATCAGGGTAAGATGTGCAGTTTATGGTTGAGTATGCAAAATCATATAATTTTTATAGGTACTGACCAATCGCCCAATTTCTACTCTGGTAGTGTAGAAGATGGATTTTCTCTCTACATTATCACTGACACTACTCAGCCATAATTAGATATCTATAGCAATCACCCCTTCCAAAGCTCAGAAATAATCTGGAAGAAGAAGCAAAAGGAAGTAAGAGCTGGAGGCGGGTTTGCATGTGGAAAAGAATAGTGACTTCTGGACATGACAAGATGGTTGCACTTGTGAATTCAAGCAGCTGTAATTACCCACATAAGATCTGCACAACATAGGGCTTGCCAATATGTAAACATCACAGAGTAAGGGAGGTGCTCATTGGTCAGTATCCTTCCCTAAAGATTTGTATGCAGTTAGTGGTTGCTGACAGAGAGAGAAACATTTTCTTTTGTGGTATATCCACATTCTTCTAGCCAATCATAATGAAACTCACTGAGTCATCAATAAACAAAAGGATGTGAAAGTAGAAGGGGGTCTAGTAGGTAAGAAGAAAGGTACCACTAGCACTGGGAATGAGACAAAAGAAATGAGAGATGGTGAATATGACTGAAATACACTGTGTACCTGTATGCATGTCTACTTTAGAGTTTATTGGCTCCAATGCTAAGAGGGAATTCTAAAGGCTGGAGGGCAAAAGGGAAATAATGGTCTACTTACTACACCCTATTCTCCATTGACTCAGAGGCTTAAGATGATGGTGGAGCAAGGCTCCCTCAGATACTAAAGAGCTCCCCTCTCCATGTTGTTGATGTCAGAGAGGTGAAGACATTTGCTCAAGTCATGAGGGAATTAAAGCTACAGCACAGACTTTCTGGCTTTAACTTCAGCACTCTTATTATAGGAAGCTGCCCTACCACCTTGAAAGAGTAGTAATAAGCTTTGGTCTCATGGTTCCATCAAAGAGAGATGAGATGATATTGGTCCCCTCCAATCTTGATCCAAGTAAGTATTGCTATGGCTACTACCATCACATTATCTGGGAGTAGGTTGTAAAAACACTTCCTGGAATGTCCTAGAAGCTATCTCTCTAGCATGCTGCCACCATGATGTGGCCTTTTCCTTACTCCCTCTCCAGTTTTTCAGAAGGGTTCTGCTTCAGCTCTAGGTATGCTAAGATACTAAATTGATTTTACTCTCCACTCACATCTTACTAAACCTTGCAAGACTTCTGGTCAATATCTTCTTCTTCACAAATCTTATATTGTCTCTCCTCAACTTATGTTCTTCTTAAGGGTTCTGCAACTCCCCTATGCCCAAGGTATAGCTCTTATCCCTATCCTTCCATGACACTGACAAATCAGAGGTGAGGTATAACATGTTGAAGTCAGGAGATAAGAAGTTGGGTACTCCATCAAGTGAAAGGCCTTCTCTATCTTCCTTGGCCAAAGACATTTGTATTGTAGGAAAGAAAAAGTCAACAGAGTATCTCCTTATAGAATGAGAGCTACTTTCTCTGACTTAAGAAATAACACTCAAGATGCTTCCTGTTTTCCAGCAGAGACTCACAGAACATTGGTCAGTTTAAATACCAGCCCCTCAAAAAATATTAAGAGAAAAAAGATTTAGAAAAACCAAAGTGAGTGTTTGGGAAAGAGAGTAGGGTGTGTGTGTGTGTGTGTGTGTGTATGTGTGTGTGTGTGTGTGTGTGTGTGTGCAATTAGATGGACACTTGAAACACAAATTCTAGTTTGTATTCAATGAAAACTCAGAGCCAGATATTGGAGAAAAGCTGGAATATCAGAGAGAGGAAACAGACCACGGTCAAGTCTCACCCAGCCAACTTTTCAAGGTAAAAGTTATCTTCTAGATTCCTTAGCCTGGCTCCTAGTAACATTTAAAGAATACCACATCTGCCTTAACATCTTCGCTGCTCAGTATTTTCACTCCTGAGTTCAACTCTGCATCATCATCCTAGACTTAAGATTAAAGGTGTAAGCTACTACTGTTTGGTAGTTAGGCCTTGAACTCACAGAAACACAGAAAGGTCTCTGTCTCTGGAGTTATGGGATTAAAGGTATAAGTTACCACTCCCAGTCTTTCATGTGCTAGGATTGAAGGTGTGAGTTACCACTCTTTGACCCTCCTGGGTTGACTAGGTGGATCTGTACTTTGATATTCCAGCTGATTTTATTAAATATAAAATATATCACCACAGACACTATTTCCATTTCTATTAAAACTGGTATTGAAATACAAAGATACAGGTTTTAAAATATTTAAAATTAACTGTGGTGGTTGGTATCAGCCTTCAAGTGACCATAACAACATCCCTGATCTGTCTGTGGGACCTTCCTTCCCTTGAATTGCCACATCCAATCCAGAAGGTAAAGGGTTGATTCTTGTACTAGTAAAGGCTTCCAGGACTGTGCTCTAGAAATTCAGCCACCCAAGCTGGTCAGAAGCTGCTAGTAGATAAATCTTTCAGAGAAAGGAACTTAGTGTTCCCTTCCCTTCTCTTCATTTTTTTTTTTTTGTTTTTGTATTGTGAGGAAGAAAGAACATAAAGTTTGTAGGGAGGCAGGGAGGATGTGAGATAACTTGGGGGAACAGAAAGGATATGGGGGAGTGGAAAGGATATGATCAAAACATACTTTATCAAAATATTTTAAATAATTTTTTTTGTTGTTTTCTCAAGACAGGATTTCTCTCTGTAGCCCTGGCTGTCCCTGAATTTACTCTGTATACCAGGCTGTCCTTGAATTTGGAGATCCACCTGTCTCTGCCACCTGAGTGCTGTGATTAAAGGCATGTGCCATGACTGTCCAGCAAATAAAAAAAATTACATAAAAAAAATCTTTTATTTCTAGTTACCTCAGGAGAAGCAGATTCAGAAGTGACCTGGTCAACAACATCATATAGCCAACATTATGGGGTGAATTGTATACTCACCTAAAAACTTCATGTGTTTTTATTTAATCTCTAGTACCCATAAATGTGACTCTATTTGGAGATACTGTGCCTAAGTTAAAACCTGGCCATTTCTGTGGGCCCTAATCCCATCGAATAGGTTAGTAGCCTGCTTAAAGGGCAAGATTGGAGAAGAAACAGGCAGTCAGACTAACACAAAGAAAGACATACTGAAGTCCCAAGCCCCAGATCAAGGTTTCAGAAGATATAAACCTTCTGATATTGCCTCAACCTAACCCTTTGAACTGTGAAAAAGAAACATCTTTTGTCTCTAAAACACCTGATCCATATGTGTTATTTTGTTATAGCTTCAACAAAATAACACATATGTTAAATGGGTTAAATCAGCAACTCTGATATTCAGAAATGGAACTGGTATCTTCTTTCATGTTCATTCTGAATTAAATTATGACAGACATTCTGCCTTAAATTCTAGGTATAGGGCTGGAGAGATGGCTCAGTGGTTAAGAGCACTGACTGTTCTTCCAGAGAAACTGAGTTCAATTCCCAGCAACCATCTGTAATTCCAAGATCTGACATCCTTACACAGTTATACATGCAGGCAAAACACCAATTCACTTAATATACAAATCAATATTTTAAAAAAGAAAAATGAATAAAACCCAGCTAATATTTGTTTTAAAAAATTCTAGGTATACAAGAAGCACTGTCCAGAGATATTAAATAATTTATCTGGGAATATATTGCTAGGAAAAGACAGAGACCTTGGTAAAATTGTTGTTAACCTAATGGTGGAACCCTGTCTAGTCTATTTGTTTTCCTGGTACCAGGCAAGAAATCTGATACATAGGAGGGGCTCAGCATTGGCTTCTTGGATGGAATAGAAGAAGAAATAGGTAAGTGGAAAATCAAGTAATTTGTTTCTGGTTGTAGCTTGGCATTGCATCTTAGCACCTAATTTTAAATATGGAACATTAAGTAAATTAATCCCTCTTCAATTTTGTTTAAAATTTTTACTTAATTTTATCTATGTTTTTCTTTTTTGGAGACAGGATTTTATATGTTCTAGACCATGAACTCTCTATGTAGCCAAGGATAACACTGAACTTTTGACCTCTTGAATTTTGGGATTACAGAAGTGTACCAACATATCTGGTTTTATGTCATGCTGAGGATTGAACCAAGGGATTCTTGCATGTTACAAAAGTATGTTTACCTACCAAGCTACAATCATCACTCCAAATTTTCTTGTTTCCCAAGAAACCATTTTAAGAGTCACCATTTTGTATAGGCAAGGCCCCTGATAGGCCAACAACTAGGGAAAGGACACACAGATTTTTAAAAAGATGACTATATTATATTTAATTTAGTCTTCTACTGTTCATTTGATCTCAGCACTATTCATTTTATACAATGGCATTGTTACATATTTCTTTTTTTCTTGCTACTCTATTTTATTTTATTTTTTTTTAGAAAATAAAGTCCTTTTCTTCCTTTTTCTATGTAAAATAAAAAATTAAAATAAATAAAAAAGAAATTACTTAAAAGAATAAAATAAAAAGATGACAAACTTCCTTCTGTGTTCTTTCTGGCCCTCTTGACCTGAGAAAAAGTCTCAGCAGGCTTTTATTCATGGTGGTAATGGCCTCCTGCCTGCCCATAGTCCTGTCTGAGAAGTTTAAGGTCAGACCAGGATGTATTTACCTAAAGTTATGGGCCTATCAGCTTCCCTGTCTTTGTTCAAATTGACTAACCTTAAAATTAGGAGAAGACCCCAATTCCAGACCAGTGAATACCGTTAAAGGCCTCAGCATTAGGAGAGGCCCTACTGGTGGTCTGGTTGCCCCTCTGCTTTGCAGGAGTCTTTGTTGCCATGTCCCTTGCTGTGCATGTGTACTTCTTCCCCTTTAATTAAATAATTTCCCATCTGTTTTGCTTGCTGTCTGGGATTTGTCCTGCTGCTATGGCTTGTGCTTGAGAATTTTTCTTGCCTTTTAATTATTTAGCTGGCAGAGAAAGAAAATAGATCCCAGCTGGTCCAGACACCTAGAGGGTGACAAAGAACTGAAACTTAGAAGAGGTAGTTTCAGTCTTGAGCATTTAAAGGTGGGGATGAGTTTATACTCATGTTTTCCTGAATTCTAAGTCCATGTTTTTGACAGTGTATCTGGTGTCACTGAAAGCATTTTCAATCACAGAAGATCTTTTATGTAATCAATTCATATACTGATTTATATCCTTTTATCCTTTTCATTTTTAAAATGATTTTCCTTCTTTTTTGTCTATCTACTTTTTTCTTTCTATCTTCCTTTCCTCCTTTCTCTATTCTCTTTGCCCCTCTCCTGGAATTTGAAGAAAAAAAACAAAAAAACAAAAAACAAAAGCTGTTTCATTTTATAGTCCAGAGTGGCCTTGAACTCACTGTATGTGATATTCCTCCTTTAACCTTGTGTGTGCTGGGATCAAAGGTCTCACATCTTTCTCTTTTCTTTTCAATTCTTTATACATTTTTATTTTTACCATAGAGAGTAATGGTGAAGAATTCTGGAAATCTAATAGTTCATACCTCCTATTTTCCAGGAATTCCCAGTAGGAAAATGCCCACAGACATGTTTAAAAATCCATAGACTTGTGTAAGATACAAAAATCATACCCTATGGCTTCCAGGACACAGATTTGAAGGTTTTATCACATACTGTATGGCATTGAGAAAATCACCTAATTTTATTAAGTTTCTGTTTTCTTATCTTGAAAATAGAACAAAAAAACTGTTTTATATGCTTCATATGAAACTATAAGATAATGGATTTCAAACCCTTGAGAGATCAGTGAAATTCTATCAAATCATAAAGCTTGGTTATTTATACTAAAAAACACTTAAACCTGCTTACTCAATGACTTTTACTTTTCTTTCCTGTCATTTCTTCCTTTGCTTTTTAAAAATTTATTTTGTGTTTCTTTTGAGAAAGTGTTTCAAGGCTGGCCTTAAACTGGCTATATAGCTATCTATAGAGCTTTGAACTTCCGATCCTCCTGTTTCTACCTCCTCAAATGCTGAGATTACATTCTGACTAACTATTTTTGATTGGATACATGTATGGTTAAAAAGTGAACAAAAATTTACTAAGGAAAATTTCGGGGCTGACAATGTAGCATAGTAACAGAGCATATAATCCCTGTATATAAGGTCTGTGTTCAGTACTTGGTATTGAAGTTTTATAAGGAAATATCAAAGACAAAACAAATGTATCCTAAGAATTATCAACATGTGACCACTCTTACAGCATCTATACCCTTTACTTTCTCCAATATCAACTTTCTTTTCATAACTTTTGGATTGTAATTTTTATATAATTTATTGCATTTAACATATAATACATATAGCTCAGCAGGAAAACACTTTTCTAGCATGGTCGTGCTCTAATGTTCAAACCCTAGAACTGTAACAATAAGTAAATAAATAAAGCAGAACATTTGTTTTCACCTGTAAAATTATGACCACAAAGAGCATCACAATTGTGGTGATATGTTGTATATTTAATAAAATTAGTCTGGATTATCAGAGAACAGACTCACCCACAACCAAGCTTGAAGGTCAGGAAGTGGTGATACACACCTTTAGTCCCATCACTCTGGAGTTCCAGGCCTAACAGCTAGGCTTGGGTAGCACAAGCTGTTAGTCCCAGCACTTGGGAGGCAGAGGCAGAAGGATCTCTTTGACTTTGAGTCTAGCCTGATCTACAAAGCAAGTTCCAGGACAGCCAGGACTGTTACAAAGAAAACCTTGTCTTTAAAAAACAAAACAAACAAACAAAGAAAAAGCTGGAGAGATGGCTCTGTCTTCTGATATTCCAGACTATTTTTATTAAATATATATCATCACACACAACATGATAATAAATATTGGTCATCGCCAAAGTGAAAATAAGTCTTTTTAAAAGTGCAGGTGGAAACCCAACAGTTCTATGGGAATCACTTTTAGGAAACTGGTAAGGACAGCTATGGAAGTTCATTTTCTTTCCCTTTCTGGTTGTTTAGCAGAGGGCCTCCTGAGCCATCTGTGGAAAGACAGTGTCCTTGGCTGATTGCAACCAAGACTTTTCCTAGACTCCTTTGTATGCAGAACTTGATCTTGGGCATGCACAAACCCAAGCATTGTTCTTGGTTTGGGAGATCAGTGATACATTTCTTGTTGAAGAAACTATGTTGTGCCTAGCCTCCCGTCCAGGGTGGAGTCAAAGATCATTTGTTTCTTCAAATGCCCACAGTGCTACCTTGGCTTGCTAACCAGACAAGCTCCTCTTTGCTGAAATTTTGTATACAGTTGATATAGAATATATACAACCAGCCTATGCTACAGAACGAGGAGAGTTCAAGAGACTTCGTGCACTGCTTCTTTTCTGCTCGCTTGTAAGTGACCTCCTCTACCAATGAATCCTATGCTATGCTTGTATTCTGTGCTATGATCAAAGTTGGCTCCCAAGTGGAACAGCAACATTACCTGCTGTTAAAACAATGCTGGGGTTATTGTATAACAGCTATCAGTGATTAGGCCTCTTGGAAAAAATCAGAATTGGAGGGTGTGAAATTGTGTTTTAGGATGATGTTAAAAAAGCAGAGATTTGGTTTAGTTAGATCAGGATTATGATAAAACAGTCCAGGATTGCCAGGTGTGGTAGTTCATGCCTTTAATCCCAGCACTAGGAAGGCAGAGGCAAGGGGAACTCTGTGAGTTCAAAGACAGCCTGGTCTAAAGAGCCAGTTCCAAGACAGCCAGAGCTACTTAGAGAAACCCTGACTTGAAAAACAAACAAATAAACAAAAAAAAATGCAGGATTGGGAAAACGACAGGGAAAACGATCAAAACGACAGGTTTGAAAGCAAGGAATTTAAAAGATCTTAAGGAAAATTTAGATCTCTGTTGTTGCTCTGAGGACTTGATGAGAAACTACTGGGACAGTGGTGCTGTCATTTTCTAGGACAAGGGAATCATCAAAAATAGAGTCATATTAATGATAAAAAACAAACGGTAGAGTCTTGTTAATGTAGACTATTTCAGTACTGTACTCTGTACTCATAGGGTGCTCAAGCTGAACATAGGACAAGCAGAATTTGCTTTTCAGGTGCTAATTACACAATTATGTATGTAATATAGTGTATGATTACAAAACTGACATTTTTCAAAAAATGAAAATAAATTAAATTGTGTGCTTTTTTTCCATGTTAAAGATTGAATCTAGGCCCTTCCACATGCTAAGCACCTTGGCAGCTGAGAAGATGAGTGGCTGTTCATAAATACAAGTTTGGTTTTGTGCACCTTTTGTTTCAGCTATACATGCAGGAGAGTTGGGCATAGAGAACCAGAAGCCCTTGGTATAGTCTGAGGGACAGAGGCAGTGGGGAAAATAGGTTGAGGGGTAGAGAAACAGAAGGAAGGAGGGGCAGAGGGGCAGAGAGACTATCTGAAAAGCAGAGGCACAAAGACAGTTAAAGACAGACAATTGAGACAAAAGCAGAGTTAGAGTAGGGCGTGAGAGAGACAGAGTTGGGGACACAAAGAAGCACAGGGGAGTTAAATGAAATGCTGAGGAAGATAGACAGAGGAGTGGAGGCTGAGACAAGAGAGGCTGAAGGAGAGGCAGAGAGGCAGACAGTGAGCCACATAGGCTGAGGCAGAGAGGCAGACAGTGAGCCACATAGGCTGAGGCAGAGAGGCAGACAGTGAGCCACATAGGCTGAGGCAGAGAGGCAGACAGTGAGCCACATAGGCTGAGGCAGAGAGGCAGACAGTGAGCCCCATAGGCTGAGGCAGAGAGGCAGACAGTGAGCCCCATAGGCTGAGGCAGAGAGGCAGACAGTGAGCCACATAGGCTGAGGCAGAGAGGCAGACAGTGAGCCCCATAGGCTGAGGCAGAGAGGCAGACAGTGAGCCACATAGGCTGAGGCAGAGAGGCAAAAGTAGATCGGCAGAGGAAGAGTGGGAGAAGCACAGGCCTAGAGGCACAAACAGAGGCCTAGAGTGGCTGAGGAAGGGAGGCAAAGTTAAAAGCAGAAGAACAGAAACAGAGTTGGAGAGGCTAACCCTCTTAGAAAAGTTCTTTATTTTCATGTAGAAAGGTTTCCCCTGGTACCCAGAATCAGGTTCTGTAAATTTAAAGACATGGGGACAGTTTGAAAAACAACCTTCCCTGAGGGCTATGTGAGTTTCCTATTGATGAATTAGCACTGTGGACTTCTTTTTTTTTTTTTTTGGCAGCTCACATTTTTATTTGAGATTCTATTATACAAAACTGAGGAAATGAAAGATGTGGACAGGGGGCTGGAGAGATGGCTCAGCGGTTAAGAGCACCCGTCTGCTCTTCCAGAGGACCTGGGTTCAATTCCCAGCACCCACATAGCAGCTAACAACTGTCTGTAGTTCCAGTTTCAGGCAAACACCAAGGCAAATAAATAAATAAATAATAAATAAATAAAGTTTAAAAAAAAAGATGTGGACAAACATAGTATTTTTTCAGATGCTTGCAATTTGTCCAAATACTCTGTGAAACCATTGACAAGCAGCCTTTAAATGGTAATCATAAATAACTACTGCTAATCAAGTATATGTGCTTCCTTCTCCTTAGCACATTGGTTGAACATAAAATGTGCATGGTCTCATGGCATTCCTCCAGATACAGAGAAGTGGGAGTCTGACTTGAAGTCATAGAAGAACCAGAAACACATGCGGGGAGGCCAGAAGCACTGTGGACTTTTATATGAGATTGTTTAGACCTACAGCATGAATTTGATTCAGTTGCAATTCAACAGCTCTGTAAAGCTGGGCAGTCTACTTCAGAACAGGCTAGGAGACAGAAGATGGGGGCAGTGTCAAGAAATAGAGATAAAAGGCCCCGAGGAAATGGCTTCAGGTTTTGAATTACTTTTTCTTCATGATTCCTGTGAGGAAGCTTTTTTGTTTTGGTTTGGTTTTTCTGTTTTTGGTGATGATGTAGTTATAAAATCATCTGAAGTGGCTCTTACCAGTTTAACTGAGCTTAAAGCCCCTCCACTCATTATAGGCCCTTGCTTTCATTTTTAGAAACCAGGTGAGCTCAAGACTCCTGTACTGTGGCAAGACTTTATGGGGAGCCATAGCACACATGTCTATTCACTCCAGATAGGTAGCCCACACCAACCAAAATATCGACACCACTAAAGTCCAATCTGGTGAACCAATGAGTTTTATTGGGGTTACTCACACGTCTGAGTGAGGGGTTAGTTACTCACAGGAGCAGAATGACATCACCAAAGCCCACCCCAGCATGGGTGACAGCTCAGAAAGCTGGGGACCTGGAGCACATTGCACAGTCTGCAGGCAGTTTATTGGGCTGGACAGTGTTTTTTCCAGGTGCCTCAGTTGTTTCAAACCTCTTCCAGGCACTTCAGCTGGTTTCTGCTTCCAAGCCCCTGGTCCTGTCTCAGTCTTTTATCGACTCTCAGAAGCCTGTTTGTTTACTCTGGCAGAGTGAATCTGATCAGTTTCAGGGACTTCTATGATCATATTAATATCAATGCTCAACAATTTTATTAGGGTCTGCCTATTACACCAGAACTCTGAGGAACTCGCAAAAGAGCCCTATCAAAACTTATTTCCCACTTCTTACAGGCAATGAGTCATATTATTGTTGTTGGAGACATAGAAACTGTTTTTTTTCTTTTTAGTCTGACTGCTTTACGCCAAACCTTGAGGTTATCCCCTCAGCTTCTGAATATTTATGTTGACACTTTATATATTGTACAGGTTTCCCAAATACTTCCTAGTGTTCTTATAAAATGGACTGAGGATGAAGAACTACTTTC
This sequence comes from Sigmodon hispidus, assembly GCA_004025045.1. Classification (NCBI taxonomy): domain Eukaryota; kingdom Metazoa; phylum Chordata; class Mammalia; order Rodentia; family Cricetidae; genus Sigmodon; species Sigmodon hispidus. The sequence goes on along the minus strand of PVIH01007265.1, from coordinate 20,050 downwards.
TTTGTTTCAACAGGTGCGGCGACAGTTCAAAAATTGGGAGGCACCTTATTTCCTCCAACACATTCAAGCATATTCTGGTCTCCCTGGTCCTTTGGCAGAGGTAAATCAAATTGTAGATGGAGCTTCTCACCATCTTTTTCAGATGGGTACTGAGTCTGTTTGATTTAAGCAAACTACAGACTCTCAAGGACACTATCCATTTGCTATGCTTGGTGTCAATTTTAGTTACATAGAGAACAGGCACAACAAATTGTTACAGACTGTTCTGCTTGCATAACTTCTCTGTCTGCTTCTTGATATGGTGTTAATCCTTGAGACTTAGTGCATTAGAGTTGATGGTTGGATGGATGGAAGCCGTTAAGCATTGCATTACCTATTGCCTACTACCTTTTACTATAGCTGCCCTTCCAAAAATGTTGAAAACAGATAATGCTCTTGTATATACTTCTAATGCCTTTAAGAAATATTGTACCACCTTGGAATTGCACATAAAATAGGCATCCCTTACTTAAAGTAGGATATTATATATTATATATGTCCTATATATAATATCCTACATATAGATATCCTATATATAATATCCTACTACTCGTACTAATCTTTTTTTAAAGATTTATTTATTTATTATGCATACAGTACACAGAAGAGAGAGTACCAGATGTCATTATAGATGGTTGTGAGCCACCATGTGGTTGCTGGGAATTAAACTCAGGACCTCTGGAAGAACAGTGCTCTTAACCTCTGAGCCATCTCTCCAGCCCCCTACAAATCTTTTTAATCATATTTTATTCTCTTTAAATTTTTTGAGAATGGATCAACAGGTATTGACAGATGCAGTACATTTAAGGGGTTAATGGGCTCTTGAAGGAGAGGTTATGTGGAAAGGTCTTGCTACAGGGAAATGGTGTGGGCCTGATCCCATGCTAATGTGGGGGAAAGGTTATAGCTGTGTTTCTCTACAGGAAACTGATGGTCCGTCTTGGGTTCCCAAGAGTCTTGTCAAACACTCCCCGGTCACAAAGGAGATGGCCTCGGCACCGTGTCCAAAAGTCGAAGATAAAGAATCTAACTTTGAAGGAGGAGCAGAGCCCAGAGCATCCCTTCCAGTCTAACCAGAAAGGTCGGCTTCCAACTTGGACACAGATTAAACAACTTACTGCTGAAAGAATTCAAGTAGTCAAGGACAAAGGGCAATCTGTTACCCCTGTTCGCTTATTTTTGGCAATTCTGTCATTACTGTCTGTCCGACCAGCAAATGGTTCTGAGGTCTACTGGGCTTACATATCCGACCCCACTCTAGCCCACCCAGTCACTTGGGAGGATCCACCAATTAGAGTATTTACTAACAATACGGTATTTTTTGACAGTCCTGACGTTTCTCATGTGGTGCCTTGTACTTCTCCCTTTAACTACACTGGGACATCATCGGCCATTCCTATCTGTTTGTCATTGGTGGGTCACTATGGATGTGTTCCTCTCATCCAAGTGACCCGTAAAGCTTATGGCTTTGGGGTACAGGAGAGTTTGGGTGTACAATTTTTCAAACATCATCAATTCATTCATCACTTGAGTTTTCCAGTCTCTAATCACCCACAGGTTACTCCACTGGATGGATGCTTTCCTGTATGTAAGGAGAATCCCATGCCATGGTTTCAGAATGGAATTCCTCCTTGGGTAGCATGCTCCACAGTTCTAAAGAACTCTGTGCCTCTGAATGGACGACCTGAGGTGTTGGTTGACTTGTCTTGGAGACGGCCACCTGGTCTGGATGAAGAGGACTTCTTAGGACCCCCTCATTGGCCACGACCTGTTATAATGTCTCCAGAGGGAAAAGTTCAGCCAGATCTTTGGCTGTTAGCCACAGCCATGGACAATGTGGTTGTTTATGGGATTTTTGGAGAAAACAAACAACTATGGCGTGGACATCGCTTTACATTTGGACTAACTGCCTGTGTTAACCCTCCATATATGTTACTGACTGGGAGTCCCTCGATTCAAGAGAGTGAGGGACAGTTCAAAATTACCTGTATCAATTGTCTCCTCTCTAATTGTGTGAACTCCTCTTCTCATGAAAGCCTTCTCTTGCTTCAGCAGCCTTCCTTTGTTAGGGTTCCTGTGCACTTTAAATATGCATGGTATGGTGATTTTAGACATGATCACCTTGAACAACATCAAGGTTTTATCAGAAAGTGGAGATTTTTAGGTCAGAATTCATCTAGCATTTTTGCGGTAGTCAATGCTATACAACCTACAGCTGTTTCCACAGTGGCCTTGGCCCAACAACTGCAAACTGCTCATTTTTTTAAGTGATTTTGCTTACAATATCTCTGTAGAAAAATGTGTACACAAAGCAGTAGAGGCTAATCTAAATGCCTTAAAATTGTGCTGTAGCACCTAGAAGATACAGCAAAAGCAATACAACATCACTTTACAGCATTATTTTGGCTTTAGATATGTCTGTTACTCCTTTAAGCTATAGTGAATCTGAATGGAAATGGATAAAGTCATTTGCATAGAATATGTCATTATGGGAATGTTAGTTTAGATTTATTAACCTTTGAGCAATTAGTTACTGACTCTGATGTGAGACATGTTCATCTTGTATTTAGTTCTAGGGTTTTTTTTTTGTAGTTGGCTCAGGATTTATTATACAAGCTACAAGGATTTAATCCCTTTAATATCCTTCAACATTCATTCAGTATTATTCCCAGAATTACTTGTGTTAGTGATTCTTTTGACAATAGTAGGAGGCAGTTGTTGGTTTAAGGGATATCAGGATCTCTGAGAAATTGAGACACTAACAACTCACCTGTACTTAAGAAATTAAAAAATGGGGTGGGGAGACCTGCTGGGAGCCAGCCCCATTCAAGGCTCTCTTCAGAATTCCCGATGAAAGGACAAAGGGTCAGATTTGGCATGGTCCTTTCTGGGCCTGGGGCCAGGGTCTCAAGGGAGTCAAGGTTGCAGTTTCTGGGGATCCATCTTTTCCCTCTGGCTTGTGATTATCAGTCCTAAGGAGCTGTGGCTGAAGTATCCTGTGTTCTCTTTATCATTGTCTGATTTAGCTTTCTGCTGACCTTGACTACTTCTTCCCCTCTGCAAACAAGTATATAAGAAGCTGTGTGGATTAATAAAGTTGCTTGGCATAAGACCTGGGCTAGAAACCAATTTCTACAACATAGTGCAAGACCTCCTTGCACCTCCTCCAAGACTTTCCTATCATCTTCATCTTCTGATCCTTCTTCCAAGAAACCTATCACTGATGAAGACCTGCTGGTCCATGCCAGTAGAAGCAGAGGGCCAGAAACAGAGAGCACAGAGGCATATGACCAGAGTGGCAAAGGCAGAAATGCAGAGGAAGAAAGGCCATGGAGCAGAGGGACAGAGATGCAGAGGGCTGGTGGCGGAGGTAAAAAGAGCAGAAGGGCAGAAATGGACACAGAGGGAAAGAATGGCAGAAGAGTATAGACTCAGAGTGGCAGAGGGCAGGAGGTGGGTGGGAAAGGCAAAGAAGTAGAGGGGAAGAAGCAGACACACAAAAAGGCATATGCAGACAGGCTGAGGCAGGGCGGGAGAAGCAGAGAGCTAAAAGGCAGAGGTTCAGAGGGTGAAATGGAAGAGATAGAGAGGCAGAGGGGCAGAGAAACTGAAAAGCACTGGCTCTGGGCAGAGAGAGGCAGAAATACAGATGCAGAGTCAATAAGTCAGAGAGGCAGAGGCAGAAGAGATATGCAGGATGGGGTAGATATGAAGGCAGATCCAGAGAGAGGCATAGGCAAGGACAGAGGGAGAAATGCCGAGGTGAGAGGTGTGTGTGTGTGTTGGGGGGTCAGTGGAATAAGCAGAGAGGCAGAAATGCATTGGTAGAGGCATCAATTAAAAGAGGCAGAGATTAAAAGAAGCAAAGCAGCACATGCAGGGACAGCAACTAGCACCAGCATGCACTTGACACACAAACATATCAACAAAACACTCATGCACATAAAATAAACCTAAGAAAAATTTCAAATGGAGGCCATGAGACTGAGCTTCAGTTTTCTCATTTGGAAATTAATGAAAACAGAACCAACTTCAGTAAAATGAAAAAATTCACAGAACAATTAGAGAAATTATTTTGTTCAGGCTATTGCTATGGGAGAATTCTTAAAAACAACAACATAGCTTTTTACATGCAGGTAAAGATGAAAGTTGTCTATTAGTATTATGGGAGTCAGAGGAAGTAAGAGAAAAATATTATCTGAGAGAATTTGCACAGGGAATGTGGTCCTTTCCAACTAGTTTGGAACCTAAAAGAAAAGGTGGGAGGATTTCTCTACTCTAGTTGCTTTACTAGAATCCAGAGCTCAAACAAAGCTCAATGTTTTCAAGAACTTAACATAAAGCCTGGCTTGAGGTAAGTGATTTTTTTTTAGTCTTTTCCTCCAATAGAAGGATGTACAAAATGTGTGTGGGAATTCAGAGAAGGATGTAATAGAGTCATCAACTAATGAATAGTCAAGGGTCACATTGCTGTGACAAATTCCAAGACTCCTGTTGTTTGTTTCTCATAAATCCTTTAAGACTCATGGGCAAGCTGGATTTGACAAATGATCCTGAATACCAAAGATGAATAGTGGTTTGTCAGAAACAGGGAAGGAGAATGTTCTAGGTAGCACTAATCTGCTTTTTTTTTTGGCAAGAAAAGACATAGAGGCTTAAAAAAAGCCATGAGCAAAGTACATTTTAGGAAAAGCTGGTAGGAGAAAAGCACACAAAGAGAAAGAACTGTTACAACGTACAAAAGAGCCAATCACAGCAATAAGATGATAAATACCTCTTGTTCTCTTTTAAGTGCAAAATTGGAAAATAACTTCTGTGAGAGGGATGGAGGCCCCAAATATATTTTAGGCAGTTTGTAAACTCTTGGAAGGGTTCATTATATTGTTTTCTTCCTCAAAGCTCCAAATCCTAAGGAATTTTTTCCTTTATTTTATTATTGTTTTTGAAAATCAATATCAAACTTTATATAAAAAGGCAAAAAATTCAGAATAGCTAACACAAACAAAAAACCCCATATAGTAATAAAACTTCTCTTTTCTCTAAAATACATGAAACATAAAAAAATCTACATTTATTTAATTTTTAAAATATTTTAGTTTTGGGGAGGCACAGTTTCCCAACGCTGTCCAGGCTGTCCTGGTACTCATATGCTGATTTCAACCTCCCTGTAAAATCACACACACACACACACACACACACACACACACACACACACACACACACACACACACACACATACTTTCCTTCCAAACTGGCTGGTATACTTAATTTTACCTAAATATATGTTATTTTCTCTGTAGTTGTTCTTCAGTGTTCACCAGTAGTGTACTGGGTTAAGAACTGTTTATGAAGTTTAAAAAACATAACTTAATGCACATTACCAGGAAGTACAATAATCAAGTACAATTCCTCCGTAAACCGCCAAGGGGCGCAAAGAACTTTTTTTTTTTTTTTTTGGCGATCCAGATACACTGGTTCCTGTCAGGAACAGAAAACGTACAGCAGCCAGGAAATTAGCAGAACCTAGAAGCCGAAAGACTGTGGTTCTGGTAAGGCAGCTTTGTGAAAAGAACACTTCCGGTGGTGAAGGCCGCGTAATCCTGCACGTGGGACCCATGTCCCATGTTTCTATTGGCCACCGTAACGCCGAGAGGCGGGCTTGCGTCGGGGTCGTGCTCTCCAATTGGCTGATGCGGTGGCCGCCGTTTGAAGCGAGGGTTGCACGTTAACGGGAAGCTTTTGGAAGCGTGCAACACCGGTGTTCTTCGGTTCTGGTGGGAATCCGGGACTAGACCTGGTCTCGGTCCCTAGGGGATGGACCGCGTGTGTCGTTCGTGGCAAGGGCAGTCCTTTAAAGGGGACAAGCCGGGGGCACGTCGTTCCGAGGGTATCGTGGTCTCTTGGTTCAGCAGGGCTGAGTGGGAACAAGTGACGGTTTATCTGTTCTGTGATGATCAAAAATTGCAGCAGTATGCGCTGAACCGTATCACCGTGTGGAGGAGCAGGTAAGGCGGTGACGGGGTCAGCCCTCTTGCCTGGGCGCTGGTGGTGCCTCACTCCTTCCTTGATTGAGTTCCCGAGAGCCATGTATTTTATAGCCTTCCCTGAAACTACCATAGGTGCCTCTCCCAAGTGCCTGGGGGAAAGTTGTAGCAAAGCTCCTGTACTCACCCCGAGGATGAAAAATAGGGTTTACGTCTCATTAATATTTTTGTATTTTTGAGGTTTAAGCTTTACTTGCCAAATAGAGGAGATCCGAGCGAGGATTAAAGGAATAGGTTAATTTGGGGAGTGGCTTTCAGATTCCAGTTAGGGATTGGACTGTGGCCCCTTCTTCAGGTTACATGCAGATTGATGTGGCTGCTCAGTTCAGTTGGGGGCAGTGCAGGGGATATTGAGTTTTGGGGCTTCTCTAGCTCAAAAGTTTGAAGGGGAGAGAATGGACTGTGTTTACACAACTGCTGATCAATGTAGCAGTTAAGGTGTCTGATGTATCCCAGCCAGCCTCTCACTTCCTTTATTACTGTTGGATCTCAGGGACTTTATGCTGTCTTTCCCACAGTGTTTTGTATCTCCACGCACTTTTCAGTATGTGGTGGGAGTATAGTGCACCAACCAAGATTCTGTGGTAGAGGGTGGAACAATGTAAGGACTTTTATGATGGTGTTGGACTGTGGCCCTTTAGGTTAGGCAACGACCTGCCCCTGGCAGTGGCTTCTACTGCTGACCTGGTACGATGTAAGCTCATGGATACAACTGGTGGCTTGGGCACTGATGAACTTAGACTGCTTTATGGCATGGCATTGGTCAGGTAAGACCTAAATGCGGTAAGTCTGGGGGCTGGTAGCTTTGGGAACTGGTGGTCGGTAAACATGGGTGAAAAAGGCCAAAAGCCTTGGGGTGGAAAGCCTTTGGGTGGATCTTTTTGTGTGAATCAACCTGTGTTTGTTTATCTTGGTAGGGACTATGCCTTGTTCACAGTTATGCCTTGTCCACACCGTCTTTTTCTCCTTTCCAGAAAGCCTTCTCTCTTCTGTTTTTCCTTTCCTTCTGGAATATGTGTAGGTCTGTGAGGGGATATGAAATTCAGACCACATGGGGTATTCCGATCCAAGTGCAGGGCTGTGAGGGGGTGTGAAATTCAGAACATGCTCGGTATTTAGCTGCAATCTAGCTTTGACAATCTGATTTTTTTTTCCCTTTCTCTATTTACTTCTCACCAAGAACTTTTTTGACTGTGTTTCATTATGTAACCTCTATTAGTCAGCATCTCACTTTGTAAGTGAGGCTGGCTTCCCCAGGGTGATCCTCTTACTTCTGTCTTTCTAGTTGCTATTATTCTCAGCTCAGAGAAATGTTTCTTAGTGGTTCATTGCTGTAATTTATTGTGGATTGTCCAGCCATCTTACCATACTCAACCACCACCACACACAGAGATGGGCGTGAAGTGGGTTTCTTGAACTACCCTTTTTTCCTTTTCTTTCCCCTCTGAAAGTTGAACAGTTGCTGAACTTTAGAAGAAAAGAGATAGGCTGGGAGTTTCTGATTTAACTCAATCATAGTGGTTCTGACAATTCCATGTATGTTGGGAGAAGGTTACCACTGCATTTTCTGATACTTCAAAGCCTTATATAGTCCTAGTCTCTGTCTTGATGTCTTCCCCCTTTGTCCCCTGTTTCAGGCACTTATTTTCTCCATATCATTTGATGTAGTCATTTGTTCTGACACTTACAGCATATTGTGTTCTACCATAATATGTCAGAATTATTCCACACCAAGTTGGCCAAGACCAGAACAGTGTCTTATTTATCTGTATTGTTTCAGTATATAGCAGTCCTCAGTAAATGTTGGGGTGGGTGGAAATGTCCCTGCTCTGGTTGACACCAATCATAAGAACAAGCCAATCAATAAAAAGGTTGTAGAAATATAAGTCAGTAACTTCACAAGGAATTTTGAGTAAAATAGAGGGTTTTTTTTTTGTGTGTGTGTGTGTGTGTGTGTGTGTGTGTGTGTGTGTGTGTGTGTGTGTTCTGTGCCACTTATTTCTCTCCCAACCTAGGTTTGTGAATCTGATCTCAGACAGGAAGACCAAAAGTTCGAACCTCTCCCTCAAGTACCTGGCTCAGGAGGTATGTGTGATAAAATGGCATTACACCTCTTTTTCTAGAAGGGCTTCTTCAATGGGTCAAGGGTAACACATGCAAACAGATTAATCACATCCCTAGCAGGTACACTGTAGAAGCTTCAGATACTTAGCTTTCAAGTTTTGTGTTGTTGTTAACACGTGAAATATTGTGTTCCATGGCAAGATTCATACATATATTGTTATACTTTGCTTATTATTTGTTCTTCTCTGCTTTGTTCTCCTATTCTCTTCTCTCAGATAATCCTTCTGTTTGTTTGCATGTCACATTCCATTAGCCTCACTTGTTCTCTTTGTCCCTATCATTAGGTCCCTACTCCTTCTCCAACTATCTGCTTTCTAGATTCATGCCCTAAACATATACATACACATATGTAAATTTAAGTCTAGATTCTGCATATGAGAAAATTTGTGAAATAGTTGACTTTCTGAGTATGGTTTCTTTTGTTTGCTTCACATGCTGATCTCCAGTTCTATCTGTTTTCCTGAAAACACAATACTTTCACTTTTCTTTAGAGCTGAATAAAATTTAATTCTGTATATGTTCTGTGTTTTCATGTATGTGTTGATAGACTTTTGGGCTCGTTATGTATTTTAGCACTTATGAAATCAGGATAGCAGTAAATATGTATATATAAGTATTTCTGTGGTATGTTCATTTAGAATCCCTAGATATGTACCTAGGAGTAGTATAGGTGGATCATGTGATAATTTTTATTTTAGTTTTTTAGGAACCTCCATATTAACTCTATAGTGGCCATACCATTGTACCCTCCTGCCAGCAGTGAATAAGAGCACTCTTTTCCCCACATCCTCACCAGCATTTACTGTTGCTTGTTTTCTTAATGATAGCAGTTCTGACTGGGTTGAGATAAATACTTGAAAAAAATTAATTTATATTTTCTTAACAGATCAGGCTGTTAAACAGTATTTCAAATATTTATTGACCATGCGTATTTTTTGAGAACTATACATTAGTACATTTATTGATTGGATAATGTTTTATTGTTTAATTTTGGAGATCCTTTATACATATTAATGCCTATGTAATATATACTTGGCAAGGATTTTCTCCCATCTTCTGAACTGTGCTGTCGTTTTGTTCTGTTATTTTCTTTGGTGTGCAGAAACTTTAGGTGTCATGCAATCCTGCTCATTGCATCTTAGGACTATTTCTTGGAATTCTTACCAGAAAGTTTTTGCCTTATCTATTGAATGTCCAGTTTTAAAGAAGCAGATTGCTCCCATGTTTCTCATAACTTGCATTTTAGTGGGCTTGGCAAGCTCTGCTTGTTTGGGATAGCTCAGTGAAAGTGAGGAGCCTGGCTATACCACTAGGTAGGGACATAAAAGAGGGTAATAGTCAAAATGCCTGCCCTCTGGAAGCTGGCAATCTGAGGAAAGAAACAGCTCAGCCAAGCAGCAAGAAAATGCCAGATGTTTCTGATTTAAGTGAGCATGTCAGTTGTGTGCATTGAGGGTTAGTGTGTTCTCAACCATGACAAGCTTCCTTGAGCTCTTGTGAGAGGCAAGGATAAAGCTACCTGGGAAGAAGGAAAGAGCAAAGGCAAGCTGAGAAGGAAATTACTAATTCTTCACAGAAATCTCTTGAAGGACAAAGGTGGGAGTAGTTGCCTTTTCATATTTTAATACTACTTTCAGTGAGCAATAAAATAGAATCAGAGACTGGAATCTTCACATGGTCAGCTTTATTTATTTTCTTATTTCTAACTAAACACATCCTCCACCCCAATCAGGTGAACATTCCAAACTGGATTGTTGATCTTCGCCACAAGTTGACCCACAAGAAAATGCCCCATATAAATGACTGCCGCAAGGGTGAGTGTCAGTGGGTATGATACCTATCACAGGTGAGCTCACCAGTCTGACCTAGGTGACATTTGGGGAAGGGGAACAGAGATGAGGATCATATCTGGTATAGTGACCAAAACTTGGGTGAAGTATATTGTAGATTCATTACAGTATAAGAGGCTCTTATATGCTTAATGGTCACAAAATATATTATTTCCATATGGAAAAATCCATGAATGAAAGTATGAAAAATGAAAACAGGATTAGCATTACCTTGCTTTATGTTTCAGTATGACTTGACAGTGTACTGTTTTGGTCCTTTTTAAAATTTCAGAGTTCTTTTTATGTATATAAGTATGTGTTTCCTATTTGTCTGGGTACCTGTGGAGGCCAGCAGAGGTTACAGGGACCCCTGAAACTAGGATTACAGGCATTTGTAAGCCACCTGCTCACCTGGATTCTCTGCAGGAGCAGCAGTTGCTCTTGAGTTGATGAGCCATCCCTGTAGCCCATGTTCAGGTCCTTTTTGAGATTTTAATTATAGCGTGTTTTTTTCCTCTTAAATTTTGCTTTGTAGGCAGTCTGAGGAGTGGGTTGAGTGGTGTAAAGCATAGTGTCATGAGCTTGGGCATTCTTTTTATATTCATTCACTCTTGATTAAAAATCCCTGATTTTGTCTTTTCCCATGTAATTGGGAAACTGAGATGTAGAAAAGGACAGTGACACTTGGCTCAGGCCATGTAAGTAGCTGGTGTAGCTAGGTTTTAGATCTCCCATGTAGCACTCCTTGCTTTATTTGGCACCCAAATCTAAAGCCAGTATTAGTTGTTTTTCCCCGGGAAAGATACTAGTGGCAGGAGAATACAAAGAACAGGCTAAAGCAAGAGAGGCTATATGTGAATATTTGAGATTTGAGCCTTGGAGCTATGTCTCTTCCTTAGACTTTCCAATTTATACATACAAAATGAGAATAGAGGCCCAGAGAGTTGGGGACCTGCTAGTTACTTGCCCATAGTTGGGCCTATGGCATATCAGCTCAACTCTTCACCCCTTTTTTTCCCATGTATCCCCTGCTCACCCATCCTTCCCTATTCCCAATCCTTCCTAGTCTGCCTTCAGCCTCCCTCGCACCCCATCCCCCAGTCCCCTCCCCCAAAAGGATAGGAAGTCCCAAGGTGGGTCAGCTCAGTGTGGCACATCCACTCCAGGCAGGTCCGATTCCCTCATCCCAGTATCAAGGCTGGGTTAGGCCCTTCTGTGCAAGGAATGGACTCCAAGGTGCCAGCCCATTTACAAGAATACAGTCTGATCCCACCCCTCGAGACTTTAAATATTGCCCATGTTTCCCAACCTCTTCTAGGTTGTTACTTTGTTTTGCATTGGCTCCAGAAGACATACTGGAGCCGCCAACTGGAGGACAATCTGAAAGAGACCTGGGAATTTGAAGAGGACCTGATAGAGACAGAAGAACAACAAGCAGTGGAAGGTGAAATTGTTGATGATGTAATGGAAGAGATAGCAGAACCTCAGGATGATGACAAAGATGATGAATTGGCTATCGAGGAAGATACAAACAGTAAAGACAAAAAAGAGACAAAGTCTCATCCAGAACTGAGTCCAAGACATAAGGAGTTGTATGGTAGGTATTCAAGTTGTCAAAGAGGGGTTCGTGTAGCTGGAACACTCAAGCTTGGGCTCAGTATTGCTTATTTCCCTGTTTCTGTGGGCTGTAGTGAGTCCTTGCAAAAATATTACTGTTACAAATGATCTTACTGGGATACTTTTCATGGTGTAATGGTTATTGCATTTACCCCATCATTTTTTCCTGAGTTGTGTGAGGTAAATGGGAAAGGAATTTTAACTTCTCAATTTATAGCTCAAGAAATGGAGTACAAGAGGCTCAGATTCCCAGAGGAAATGGGGAGGCTGGTTTTCCTTCCCTAACTTTTTTCCGTTCTGTTTTCAGAAAAAGCACGAGAATTGCTGGTATCCTATGAAGAGGAGCAGTTTAAGGTAAGTGTCCTTGATGCAGCATATTGTCACCTGCTCCGGCCATTTCTTCCCTCTTGCCAGCTACCTGAGAAAGAAATCTTGAGAAAGAATTTGAAAGTGGCAAAGCATGAGGGAACTTCTCAGAGAATTTGGAAGAAAAGTGGCAAGGCGTGAAGGTACTTCTTGGAGGGGGTGGGAACTAGGAAGGAGACAAGCAGAGTCTAATCAGGTGATCCTGAGAACTGGTGGAAGGGAGCAAGCTGATAAAGAAGTTGACTAAGTTCTGGTGTAGAGAACTGGGAATGAATGAGCTGCCTTTGTAGAGCCCTGTGATTCTCACAATGACCAGAAGGTGGGGCTTCTGAGCTTTCCTAGATCAGATGAGACTTAAGGGGCACTTTTTATAGAAAGGCTCAGAAACCATTTAGTTTATTCTCTCCTTTTCACAGACAGATTGAAACCTTGGATGAGGGAAGGGACAGAGTCAGGGGTGATAACAGAACTTACTCACAGTTATTATTCATGTTAATCACAGAACTAGGATAAGGACCTGGGTGTCAACAATTCTCTTGCTTCTGTAACTGGTTTTACTTATTCCTTATCCTTTGGCCCCAAAATATCTGCTAATCCTAAACCATGTCATCCCATTTGACACTTAGAATATCTGATGATCGGGGACTACAGAGGATTTGGAGGGGTGAGAGTGGGAGGAGAAAAATCTAGTCATTTTAGCTGTTGGGCCAGTAAAGGAGTTGTGGGCCCATCTTGCGTGCTGTGTCCTGTTCCCTTAAGGGCAGTGCCTAGGTTCTATGAGAAGGGATCCTGGAGGAATGTGGGGTGGGTTACTTGACAGAGTCACACTTCTGATTGTCTCTTTTTGCTGTCAGGTGCTGGAGAAATATAGGCATTTACCTCAGGCTGTTAAGGTGTGGAATAACCTTTCTTCACGTGTACAGTGTATCCTGGAAGAACTCAAGGGCATTGCATGGGAGAACAGGTTTGTAACTTGGTAACTCTGGTTTACCTGCTCTCTAGGGTAGAGGATAAAAGCCTTATTGAAATTGACCCTGTCTCAAAATAATAGTTGAGAGGAAAAAAGAGAAGTGGTTGAGGATATAGCTCAGAGGTATCATGCTTGCCTAGTATGCACAATGCTCTGAATTCTATTCTTAGTACCAGTAAGAGAAAGCAGTTGTCATATTCTAGCTAGCTGATCTCTGTTGTAGGAAATCCTAAAGATAATCCACCCCTATATCATGACTATGTTTTCTGTATGGTCTGCCTTTAGCCCTGCCAGCTACCAGGTTGCCTATTGTGAGTTACTAGAACAGCCAGAGTTAGGAATGCCCATAGTCATGCTTTCCCTGGCAACCTTTTTCCTCTGTCACATGGAATGTAGCAGTCTTGGCAAATAGAAAAGGGAAGGAAGCTTTGATATCTCTTGGGATGTTGTTAGTCTGTTCTTTCAAACAGCTTTTGGAAGACGTTAGCATCTCTTGGGTAGTCATGCTTAGGAAAGTAGGAAAGGCCTTCTCAGGGCATGGCTGCTAGAGGTTAAGGTCCCTCTTCTCTCAGTATGGCTGTGTGTAGCCCTGCCCACAGACTGCTCAATTCAACCACAGTAGGCAAAAATGTCACTCTTGCATATTTATTTGTATTCTGCCTAACAGTTTGAAAGACTTGCTGCCAATAGCCTGTAGAGGAAAGCTGGGAATGTGGTATAGTTCAGTGGTAGATCGGTTGCCTAGTGCCAAAAAGGAAGAAAGCAAAGACAAAACCAAAAACTATGGAGATGATGCTGGCCCCATAGTAAAGGAAAGTTAAAAGATAACTAAGATGCATAGTTGAAAAGAATCTATGCTAGATCTGATGATATATTTGAGTTTGGATGGAAGCCTGTCATGTAAGCTGGGATTTTTATTATCTTGTCTTTATTCCCAGAAGACTAGTTTCAAAGGTGATGGTGCTGTTATGGGTTTTTTGTTTATCTGTTTTATATTTTGAGATAGGGTCTCCCTGTATAACTCTGGCAAGCCTCAAATTCACTATGTAGACCAGACTGTCTTGGCACTGAAAGAGATATTTACTTGTCTGTGCTTTCTGAATGCTCAGATTAAATATGTGTACCCCACCATGTTTCCAAAGGTATTTTTTTGCCCATGCTAGACTTCTTGGCTGTACCCTTCAGGAGAACTCTGAGGGACAGCTTCCGCAGCAGCTGGCAAGAACAACCCCTGTACGCTACATAGTAGTTTCATGTCTTTTTGTGCTAAGCAGACAGCTGGCAGGCTGCTTTACATTCTAGGCTGCTTATCTGAGGAGATGCAGGATGGTTGTTGGAAGGACAATTATTTTCTCAAACTTGGTCTGATGGAAGGAGCTGACTGTGTGGTCAGCCCTCTAGATATTAGGACATCATGAAAGCTTATTGACTCCTTCTAGACGTAGTCAGCTAGGAGAGGCTCTTGGCAAACCAAGAGCTCTAGAAAATTTGCTGTTGCTGCTTTAGATTTGAGCTAGATAAAGCTGAGAAATCTCCCCTATTGCTGATGTTTTCTACTCCTCTAACATTGATCTGCGTTCTCAGTATGAAGTCCTGAGTTGTACTTGGACTGGCAATTGAGTACCTAACATTTCAACTTCTAGGATCTAAAAGAAGGTAGCTAGTAAGAAGGGAATGTATAGAGGACAGAGAAACGGGCATGAGAAAATTTTTTTTTAGGAAGTGGGATCTGACCCAAGCAGGCATTTAATTTTTTCTGTCAGCCGAAGACTTTTACTCTGTGATTTGAGTTTCTCACCACTGCTCTCATTTATGGGCCTTATGTCACCATGTGCTGACTGTTCAAGGCCCACTGATTCTAGAGTCTGGCTCAGTCCCTCCCCCAGGAGCCTGAAGCCTAGTAGCTATTGTCACCTGTTTAGTTTCTCCCACTGGTATTCTGGCCATTTGAACCAGAGACATTAGCTGTTCTGGAAGTATTGTAGGAATAGGTGAGTGTTCTGTCAATTTACATTCTAGTGTGTCTTTGTGGGGGTTTAGTTTGTTTGATTTTTGTCTTTTTGGTGCTGGGAATCAGGCCTAACAACTATAAACACTATGTTAAGTCTTGTACCATTGAGCCATAGCTAATGGTATGAGCCCCTCAAGTCATTTCCATTTTAACAAGTGATTCAATGCAGCTTATTTAGAAAGGCCACTGTTTTGTTCCTTTGAGTCTCAGTTTTGCTATGTTACCTGTGGTGGTTCTGAACTTGGTGATGCTTTTGCCTTGGCTTTCTGTGTCTCCTGAGTAGCTGGGATTGTAGGCATGTGCAACCATGCCTCTCTAAACTACTGTCCATTTGTTTTAGGAATGCTGTGCTAGATGCTTTCCTGGATGACGGCTTCCTCATTCCTACTTTTGAGCAGTTGGCAGCTTTGCAGATAGAGTATGAAGGTAGGGTCCCAGGTGTTCACTGCAATCTTAGGGTACTGTATTTCTTGTGTGGGAACTCCAGAAGTGGGCTGGAGTGTGGGGTGGGGTGGGGCTGAAACTTCAGCCCTTTTGGCTGAACAGAATAGGCAGCCCTGCTGATGTGTAATAGTGGGACTTTCTTGAGATTGCCTTGAATTGATTACAGTGGGTTGGGATGGGTAGGATGGGGGTTTCTTAACACTGTTGTTGTGCCTTGTTAAATATGATTTAGCCACTAGCTAGAGAGCTAGAACAGCAGCATTGGAAGGGCCTTGAGAGGTCATCTAGTCCAACATCCTCATGTTACAGATGGTCAGACTGAGGTCCAGAAAGGGGAAGTTACTGAACCAAATTCACACAGTGAGTTATTGACAAATTTGAAGTCAGAAACAGAGCTCTTTTTCTACTTGGTTTTGTGTCCATTGTTGTTTACCGGATACTAACTGGTTTCTCTTTCCCTGCTGTTCTGCTTTCCTTTCCTCTTGTTCTGCAATGGCAATTCTTGTTGTTGGGACTTGGGTGTGTGTGTTCTTTCTCTTTGGTGTGCATTTTTTCCTCTTTCCCCACCCTCTCTTGCTGGCTTGCTTTGGTGCTCTCTCATTCTCTTGCTCTTGATCCCATTGCCCTTCCCACCCATCAATGGGTATCCCTCACAAACCAGAAAACATCGACTTGAGTGACGTCTTGGTGCCAAAGCCATTCTCTCAGTTCTGGCAGCCCCTGCTCAGGGGCCTGCACTCCCAGACCTTCACACAGGCCCTGCTGGAGAGGATGTTCTCGGAGTTGTCTTCCTTGGGGAAGAGTGGGATCCGGCCTACCTACATCCTTAGATGGACCGTTGAACTGATCGTGGCCAACACCAAGACTGGTGAGGAAAACTAGCCCTAGTCCCAGGGCCCAGGCATCACAAGCAGAAGCATGTGCCAGTGTCCTGAGATCTGCCCTGTAGAGAGTGGTGGACAAATCTCCCTCTTTTTCTTCTTTGAGCCAAGTAAACTGGGCACTCTGGATGCTTTGAGTAGTTGGAAAATAAAGGGTGGAGATTTGGGGAGATGTGAGATTGAGCCTAATGTTTGAGGTCAAAGACATGTCTTTTCATCTTAAGCCTCTTTGTTTTCTTTCAGGACGGAATGCCCGGAGTTTTTCTGCAAGCCAGTGGGAAGCAAGAAAGAACTGGAGGCTATTCAACTGTTCGGCCTCCCTTGATTGGCCCCAGGTGGTTGAGTCCTGCTTGGGCTCACCTTGCTGGGCCAGCTCCCAGCTCCTTCAGCTGTAAGTCTTAATTCCATCTGGTAATAGGGTATGGTCCTGGAAGCTTCAGGGCCTCACAGCATTAGCCTGGCTGAATTGGAAGGCTCTTTTGGTGATGTCTATCCTGGTATCCCATTCCTTCCAGTAACAGATGGGAGAACTGAGTCTGGAAAGGGGAGGAGTAGGGTGCTGTGGTCTGTAGTCATTCAGTTTAAGACTTGGCTAAACTGAGTCTTGTGTGAGAATGCTTAGCATAGTGGCCTGCCAGAGTAAGTGCACAATAAATTGCAGCTGGTGTTTATTATCGAACCCAGGTCTTCTGGCTCCAAGCCCAGTGCTATCTCCTCTGTTTGCTTCCCAGTGCATACCTCAACAATACTCAACAATCCCCAATGCCTTCTTAGCAGAGTGAAGGTTTATCCTGACATCCAATTATATTTGTTTGTGTTCCTGGACCTACCTGTCATGGTAACCGTATCTCTTGTGAGTCCTCCTTACTCAGTTCTCTCTGGATTGTGTGGTCAATTGGAGTGTTGTTCTGATTCCTGTAAATATCCATGGTTGTTTGCCTTTCCCTCTTCTCTGTCAGGCCTGGAGCTATTTCCCTCATTCTCCTGGAAGCTTTTAGTACCTGCTTCTTTACCTGCTTTCTGGAGCAGTATTTGTTTCATGTGAGCAACTCATTTGACCCCTGCATTTCCTCAACTCCAGAGATTTTCATTCTCCACTCTGTGCAGCAGCATATTTCCATTAATCAGAGCCTTCCTCTGAAAGCTAACATCCCAGTATATCCTACTTGGTGACCACCATGTCTTGTCCTTTTGTTTTTCACCCTTCTATCCCATGACACTGCTTTTTACCTGTGTCCCCACCTCCATCCCTTTATTTCTTTTCTTCCTCAGCCTTGTCAATTATCCTCATCAAATTATGTTCTAGTGATCCTTTGGCGGTGTCTGGCTTGCACACTCCCAATTGATTTTCCTGTTCTGTTTCTTTCATTGCTTACCCTGAGTAGGTAGACAGCTGAATTAATTTTCCCTGAGTAAAATATATATCCCTGCTCCTTGCTGTCACTGTAGAGCTGTAATTTGTAGTCTTATGCCAGGCTCCAGTTCTGTGTCTGAGCATTTGTTTACTGACCACTTTGTTTCAGGTCCTGGACTATTCTAAACACATACTTTTGACCTCCAGTCTCTCCATTTCACCCTAGCTTCCTGCAGTACATGAAGGCATGGACCAGGTCTCCTTCAACCTGAGCTTGAGTCTTCTTGAGCTTGATCTGTCTCTACAGTCAGCACCACCAATCTCAGTTTGAGGTGGTCTTGCACTGCATCAGAACCTAGTCTTCTGTCTGTGGTCTGGAGCCAATCTGTCAGGATTGTTGGGGCCCCACCCCAGTTTCTCCTTTGCTTAGCTGGTTCTTACCCTTTATGGATGTGTCTGAGTTTTTTTTTCCCATCTTAAAAGATCTGCTTTGACCATGCATATTTTTGTTTGCTTATTACCAGCTTGGCACTTTTTCTTTTTTCTCATCTCCAGAAAGTGGTTCTCATTTATCATCTTGATTTTCTCACTCCTCTTTTCCTCCTTAACTTGCTGAAGTTTTGTTGGTACTTAGTCCCAAAGCTGCCTTGACCTAGACCATGTCTCCTCGTTAATTTTGTATCTGCTACATTAATGCTGGATGCCACACCCTCGTAGAAATGCCGATGCTTATTTCTGGACCATATAAACTCAGCCTACATTTCCTTAGTCCAGTCCTTTTCCTCTGTAATTGAGTTTCCTCTACTCAACTGCATGTTCAACATCTGCCTTTGGATGGGCAGTCCAACACCAGAGCAATCTTCCTTTACTGTTACAGATCTCACTTGGTGGTCGGACAGTCTATCCTCTGTTGACTCCTAAATATTTTCCAAACTGAGATTTATGTTGCTGTGTCTCCTCACCCCTGCCCCCCTGTGTCTCCTTCCCTCTCCTAGACTAAGCTTTGCAAGGGCAAGAGCTCTGTATTAGCTGTCTGTACGCCAGCATATCACACAAATCCAGGCACCAAACAGGCCTTAGTAAATGCCCTTGAACTGAATGGAATATCCTCTGCTATCTCCTTACCAGTAGTGCTTGTGTTAGTAGAATATGACCCAATGTTTGAGGAATGAATGAAGCGAGAGACTGGATTCCAAGACTGTGTTAGTTTCCTGATCCATCTATTTGATCCAAAAGTCTTTCTTGAACCCTCAGTGGCATCTGGGCTACAGTCATACTTATAAAATAAAAATGTGGCCTTAGAGACAAATTCAGCCAAGGCAGGAACTTCAGGAGATGGGACCAAGCTGTACAGCCATGTTGTCAGATGTGTGAGCTCTGGACTATAAGTGACATGAATAAGAAAATGGGGAAGCAAAGTAGCAGTTTCTGGAGGAGTCAGGCTAGAACATCAAAGAGAAGCATTTGCGCATTTCAAGAAGAGAAAAATCAAGGAAGTTTCAAAAGTATAGAAGGAATGTAGGATGTGTATGTACTTGGGGGAGGGAGTGAAAAGAGCAGAATGGAGAGGTTTGATTAGATGGCCTTCAAGGTACTTTCCAATCCTAAGTGCCTGCAGAATGGAAGCTGCTGGTCTCGGAGAAGTCTGGACCACAGAGATCTTCTCCCAACCCAAGCATATCAGAGGGATGCGACACATGCCAGCAGTAGCAGCGGCTCACTTGGGTACGATTCCTTGTGCACAGATCCTACCTTTCTCAGATAATCAATGAATTTACATCAAATCACCCATTATACAGAGTGGGAAATAGAGGGGTTGTGCCTAGGTATGTTGCAGTTAGGGCCAAAAATCCCTGTAGCCTGTCCTTAGGTCTGAGGTTTTCCATAATGTTCCACATTGATTGAACTATGGCAGAAAACCTGTTATTGTGTGAATACAGAACTCTGGGGGGTTTTTTCCCCAGAGAAAATATAGTAATGCCACTGATAATTAAGTATCAGGCATCATGTTTCTTTTTTTAATAGGCTATTTCCTTTAATTTGCCACAACAATCTTGGGAGGTGGAAGTGTAATACATTTTGGCAGATAAGGTATCTAGGTACTGAGGATTGAAGTACCTTAAAATCACATGGTTTCCTAATAGTGAGATCAGAAGCTGGGCCTGGGCCTGTGAATTTAAGTCTATTTTCTTTCCACCAGCCTAGAACCATGATCTCAGTCCCAGGCTGCAGCAGCCATACTCAGGAGAGAGGTGCCTTTCGTGATTCCCATCAGCGCAGCACCTAATGGGCAGGCTAGAAGCTGGGCTAGAGGATGGGTAATAAACAGCAGTGACAAGGCATTTTGCCACCATCAAGGGCCTGGGGATAT